>JBBELK010000922.1:0-268627 GCA_037783545.1 Henricia sp. BOLD:AAB3569
GTTATCCAAACAAAAGTCACCCAATAAGTATTCTCTGTATATCTGCAAGTTTTAGCCGACTTAAAGGCACAGCCCCATGCCTTTGCTATGGAACTGCGTCTTTCGTGGCACGAATTTGTCGCGCGCGCATTGCTGACGAGGCCTTTAACTATAAGTTAGTTGTATGTTTAGAGATATCACAAAAATGGCTGACTGTTATGCACCTATCAATTGTTTCCCCCCCCCCCCCCTCCCCCCTCCTCGCCCCCACCCCCCCCCCCCCCCCCCCCCCCCCTGGGCTACCCCAGAGGTGGGGATTGTCACTTTTTGCGTGACAAAATCCCCACCCCTGGGGCAACATTTAGGTGACAAAAATCCCCACCCTCGGGTGCAAAACATCGCAAAAATGCACAAAAATGCACATAAAATTGGCCAAATGCCCCACCCTGGGACATGAAAAATTTGACCAAACCCCTAGGGGTGGTGCAGCGCGGGGGGGGGGGGGGGGGGGGGGGGGGGGGGGTTGAACAATTGATAGGTGCATTACACTTAGATTTTCCTTGACTTCAAACAGTAGACTTACTTGCAATGTATTACTTGCAATGAGTAATGCAAATTTCCGGCCCGTGCTAAACTATGTTTGTACTAAACTAGTTTGTACATGCACAAAATACACACTTGGGCGGTACTTGCATGTCTAGGACACACCCCCTTCTCCCACCCCCCGGGTCACGCCCGCCAAGTGAGTAAAAAATTATGTGCAAAATGATTTGGTAATCAAGTGCATGCAAGGTAGTTCGCCGTAAAAAAATATATATATTTTTGAATCTTTAATAAGTTAAAGAAATCGTTGGTACATTCTGCATGACACGGGGGAACAGTCACTGAGTATGCGCAGTTGATCAAAGCGCCCCCTACGTTTAATACGTGTACTGTGTGTTGTATGCGTTGTGTACATGTTGACATGAATGCATGTAGGATACTGTACTGTGAATGGGGTTTTTACGTGTACAATGTACGCTGTACTGGGCGCACATCAAGCACACTCACAACGTATACTGAACGTTCACTCAGAGAGCTGACAGGGCATCTAAATATCGCGATTTAGGGGCGAAAAATCGCGTTTTGGCCGGCAAAAGGCGGGGATTGTCATAGTTGTATTGCCGTGCCACATTGTCGTTGGTCTTTTCAGACATTTTCGGGCTGCTGAAGCTTGTACTTTTGTGGTAAATTGTGGTGTTGACTTTGGTCATTGAGGACTTGGTGGGAAACCATTGCCCCATGTAGGCTGTGTAACCTTTGTACACGTAATTATGCAGATGCACGTCACCAGATCAGCTGCGGCCTTTGACCCCGGTGTTGTTGTACACAGAAGCACGTGGTTTCCAGATTTGTAAACTTGTTGGGAGTTTGTCGGTATGTCTGCAGAGACGGAGACAGTTGCTGTCTGCCCTGGGCAGTCTGAAAAATGGAATTTGAAGACAGATTCTGTTGGTAAAACTGATATTTGTGGTACGTCTGTTTTTGATAGTAGGATTGAGGAAACTTGCAATGCTGGCAGTGGTGTTGTTTGCAGTGAACAAGAAACCTGTGCTGAAAAAATGTCGCGAGAATCAAGTGGTGGGCATTTGGAATTGAAATTGAGAGAAATATGTGTCCGTACTGGTGAGAATCGAAACGAACTACTGAAGTCGGGGAGTGACGTCAAACCCTCGGAAACTAATGCGGTTAAAAGGAAACGACATGCATCCACTACGCATCCTGGCAATCATAGACAACTTGGGCGTAAGCGACGGAAGACTACGGATCGTGGGGGTGGGAGCCACTCGAAATTCCTCATGGGAGGAACAATAACGGACCCATTGAATCTGAACAGCCTTTGTGATGAGGGCAGCGTCAATGCTGCCACACCTATTTCATCTCCCCTTCCGCATGTTAACAAGGATCCTAATCCTGCTATTGTTCCGCTCGACGTTAGAGATCCACTCAAACTCAACACGGTGTGTAGCGAAACGGACGACAGCGCCCATCTGACAAGAACCCTCACGCCAAAATCCGGGGGCAAAAAGCGGAAAAAATGGATGGAGAAAGTCTGCGAGTCCCACAGCGCCGACGAAGCAACGGCCTTAAGCAAGCCTCTAAATTTGAATCTGGAGGGTGTTGAGAAATGGCTGCATCACGCCAGTGCTTCCAAGATTACGGACAAGATTGTCTCCCCAGTAATACCGGAATGTGGTCAGATGTATCGCAAGCGGAAAAAGCAGGAGCCAACGACCAAGACCACACGCGCTCTTCTCATCAATACATCTGACACCAAACCGAAAGAAGCTAGCCCGGAGAAAAAAGCGCCTCCGCACAAGGAACGCATTACGCCCGAGAAGCGCAAGTACAAACGACAAACGAGCAAGGAAACCAAACAGCAGCTGCCAAAGTTCAAAGACGAGAACAAGAAGTTCCAGTATGGGAATTATCATCGTTACTATGGTTACCGGAATCCTGATCAAGACGACGACCCCAGAATTCCCTTTTTGAAGAAGAAATGGTTCCAGGAAAAAACCTGCCTAGACATTGGTTGTAACTCGGGACACCTCACGCTTTACATCGCAAAAGTCTTTGAGCCAGAAAGAATTACCGGAATCGACATTGATGGAACCCTTATCGGAATCGCCAGGAAGAACATCAGATATTGTCTGGAAGAGGAAAGAAATTCCAAACAGAAGAAGTTTCCGGTTTCCATGGAGAAACTTTATGGTCGAATCCCGTCCAGCAAAACGCTTTCAGAGCCACAAGAGGCGGCGTCAAAGTTTCCAGGAAATATGCTCTTCAGATGTGTAAGTTTTTTTTTCTGGTAAGAGTTGGAAAGTTTAAAATGACTCGTCAAGTATCGGTAAGTGCAGATTTTATGGAAAAACTAAAATTTAGGAGAGAGAAAGACTTTTAAAATGTTTTGTGCACAAGGTCTGAAGTTATGACTCAATTCTCTATCTAATCTCTGATACGTTTTGTCTGCAGGGTAACTTTGTGCCAGAAAACGAAACCATGGTTGAGTTACAGAAACCGGAGTATGACACAATCTTGTGTCTGAGTGTCACCAAATGGATTCACCTCAACTGGGGCGATGCTGGGCTAAAGAGGATGTTTCGTCGGATTTTCCTGTCTCTTCGACCAGGTGGAAGGCTTATCCTGGAACCTCAAGGATGGCCGTCTTACATTAAGAAAAAGAAACTAACCGTAAGTACGGGGTTGAATTAAAAATGTCGTTTGTGCGCAGAGCCATTTAAAAAACAAAATTGAGCCTGGAACAGGTCAAGTTGAAGTTTGACGGCGGGTCGAAGATTTGGGATGGCTTGAGGTTTAGGGTCAAGGTATAGATTTTGGGTTGGGTCAGAGGTTTGGGGTGGGGTCAGGTTTGGGGTTAGGTCAGGGGTTTAAGGTGGGGTCAGAGGTTTTGGGTCGGATCAGAGGTTTGGGGTCGGGTCAGAGGTTTAGGGTCGGGTCAGAGGTTTGGGGTCGGGTCATGTTTGAGGTCGGATCAGAGGTTTGGGGTTGGGTCAGAGGTTTGGGGTCGGGTCATGTTTGAGGTCGGGTCAGAGGTTTGAGGTCGGGTCAGAGGTTTGGGGTCGGGTCAGAGGTTTGGGATCGGGTCAGAGGTTTGGGGTCGGGTCAGAGGTTTGGGGTCGGGTCAGGTTTGAGGTCGGGTCAGAGGTTTGGGGTCGGGTCAGAGGTTTGGGGTGGGGTCAGGTTTGGGGATGGGTCAGAGGTTTTCTGTTGGAAGTGCCTTTTGAAAACTAAATTTTGCTTGCTTTTCATATACCCTCAGGAGACCATCTACAAAAACTTCAAGCAGATTCAGCTGAAACCAGAGAAGTTCAAGGATTACTTGCTGTCAAGTCGAGTTGGCTTCTCAAGCTGTGAGACCATTGGGACACCAGTCAACAAATCCAAAGGTAAGTTAGTAATGCAGACAAGGCCATCACAAGACTGTCGCAAGGCCATCGCAAGGCCGTCGCAAGGCTGTCGCAAGGATTGTAGGTAGCATTTTAAAAACAAGATTTTTGTAGTTATCCTCCTTTTTATCTGTACCCAGGTTTTCGTCGGCCAATTCTGATGTTTACCAAGTTGACATCCAGAGCTGGCACTTCAGACAAACCAAAGGCAAAGCCAGCCCAGGGGCACACGTCATCAGAGACAAGCCATAGACAGGAGACGCCAGCGAAAACTCCCCAAGTTAAAGCGCCTCCTATTGGTGACCCTGGTGACCCTGCTGCCACCGACGCCACCATCCACGACATCCTTAGCTCTTCATCAGTCGAAAAGCTTGACAACTCCACAGGATCACAGACAGAGAACGTGATTATTGATCTGCGTCCTGAAATGTCAGTGGTCAATGTCGCGCAAGTAGCAAAGAGTGTCGAATGCTCAGACACGAAAGCTGCCAAATTTGAGGGACTTGGAACAGAAGAATCGAAAAACGAAAGAGAGGTAGATGTTAAAGTGAAAGAAGAACCGAAACATAACCTGTGTGCTGATGAATTGGACACGTGCCAAGGTAACGATGACGCGGGCTTCCCGCCTGCGAAGAAAATAAAAACTGAACCAACGGATTAAGTCTCGACCTCCAAAAGGCGCTTACAAGCCCAGGAACTATAATAATCAAATGTCCACCAGGACCCTAGTTACAAGTAGGATGGACACAAATTGTATTGTTACAGTTAATTTTTCACGACGTTTAGATTTAAAGACACAGGCTCGTCAACAAAATATGCAGCTGCATGCCTTTGCTATGGAGCTGCGTATTTCGTGTCATGAATTTGGCGCACGCGCATTGCTGACGAGCCTGTGCCTTAAAAACCCACTAACTTGGAAGGACTTGCAGGGCCTTTGTGTTGGGCTTCATTGCTACACTGTAAAAAATTGATCTTGTGAGGTGGGCATAAATAGTTGAATAAATGTTCTTTGAACCCAAATTATCAGGATTATCTCTTTCTTTTTGGAGTGGGTGTTGTTAATGTAAAACTTTTTACGGTCAAATACAGGGTGTCCCCAAAAAAATGTCTAGGTTAAACCAGGTAAACTTATAATCAAAGTTTCTCTTGATTCTTCATCAAAATTAATCAAGACAATCAGAAGTTAGGTCCTTGTTTGTGCAGCAAACTCACATCCTATCCCTAGTGAACCAGATTTGACAACAAGAACTGGTTGCCCAGTTTAAGATTAGTCAAGAGGCATTACGTCACTCGCCTTACCCATTTTAGCCTGATTTTGATAAAGACTATTTTCATGTTAAAAGATTCCCTGTCAGTTTCCAGGAAAACCTAGATTCTGGGGTTGCCTGGACATTTTTTGGGACTCCTTGTATATTGTCTAAAATTCTGTCATTTCCAAACAGAAGTACAAGATGTGAAGCCATTTTAATCCCGGGGAACAAACAGACAGATAAGGTATATTGACACTCTAATTTCAGCTAGTTAATGGATTGTCCACACGAACATTCGTTGGCCAACAAGTGTCTGACGATGTCGGCCGACCAAAAGTTGGATGGTGTAGATGTCACTCCAGACAACATCCAACAACATGTTTGAACATGTTCCTATCGCCCTAATTTGTTGGAGCTTGTTGGAGCTTGTTGGAGAAATTGGCCAATAGCAGATTAGAACGTCTGCCCACGTGAAGGCAGCATAGCAACCAACTGCAGTCGAGATATGTTGGTTTGCACGGTCGAGCACATGCATGTTTTGCCCAACAAGTTCCAACCTAATGTTGGTCCTTGTTGGCCAACAAATGTTGGCTCGTGTAGACCTACCTTAAAGTCGCACTGCCCGTGTTTGGGCCAATTTGGGCGTACAATTTTTTTTAAAAGTTAAATAGGTATTTTTCTAGAATAGAAAAAGTTATCAGCTTTCATTTGGTACCAAGAACGTAAAAATCCGTCAAGGATTAATGCCAGTCGATTAAAAACAAGAAATGATTAAATGGCTGGCAGGTCATTTAATCGACAGGGTTATGACGTAAATGTACATGTGCGCGTACATGTGTACATTGTACACGACTACACGTACTATGTACATATGAGCGTACGCGCACATGTACAACATGTAAAGCACGTTTCAAGAAAAAGGCTTGTATCTCCAATTCCCGACGTCGGAAATTTAAGTTTTTGATATTTTTCGTTACAGAGACACGTAAGCTTTCTAAATTCGTTCGCTTGTGTAAATTAATTTTTTAAATCCTTTCACCGAAACATGGGCAATCAACTTTAAGTTCACACTGCTTTCCTAGGTAAACATACATAACAGGGTTAAAGGCACAGCTCGTCAGCAATGCGCGCGCGCCGAATTCGTGCCACGAAATACGCAGCTCTATAGCAAAGGCATAGAGCTGCGTATTTCGTGGCACGAATTTGGCGCGCGCGCATTGCTGACGAGCCTGTGCCTTTAACGTGTATAAGAGACAGTTTTGATAAACGCTCAGTCAAGTTCACGTCCCGGATATTATCAAGACTTCCTGTTATAAAGGAAATAATTTAATGCGGGGATAATCTCGTCGTCTGCAGACGAGTTGGTATTCAATTTCCTGTGGCTTAAAAGTAATTGCTCATCTTTAAAACATTAATAAATTTGTTGAACGTATTAACTTCCTGTTGGATATTTTGTCTTTGATGTGTTTTTTTGTTAGCAGTGGCTATAGTTACGGTAACCGTGAGGCGATCATGAATGGCCATAGTTACGGGATTGCAACAGCAGATTAAAACTACAATATGGAGCTCACTGGGTGATATCACGCCTGTCCATGGCTCGAAGAGATAATGCACCTATCAATTGTTTCCCCCACCCCCCGCGCTGCCCCACCCCCTAGGTGGGGGTTTGGTTACATTTTTCATGCACGGTGGGGCATTTGGCCCATTTTCTGTGCATTTTTCGCATGTTTTGCACCCGAGGGTGGGGATTTTTGTCACCTAAATGTTGCCCCAGGGGTGGGGATTTTGTCACGTAAAAAGTGACAATCCCCACCTCTTAGGTGGGGTAGCCCAGGGGTGGAGGGGTGGCGAAACAATTGATAGATGCATAACGGGCATAGAAATGTCTAGTTCCAAGAAGAAAAGGGCCTGACTATTTGCAGACGGCAGTCCGTTTTGTCGCTTGCAGACGACGCTAGCGGTTCGAAAAATAAAACTGGACCAAGAATTCAAATGAAATTGTGGGTCCAAGATAAGGATGTTTTGGGTGCAAATCCTCTCTGGGGAACATGTGAGACATGGTTAGACATTTGAGGGCCTTTTTGGCGAAAATTATTTACATATTTTGGACTAAACTGCAATTTTATGTCATCTTGTCGATATGCAAAACGCTTTTTTTTCATCAAAATGTTCAGAGAAATTTCTCCAAAACCATCATTTTCCCTGACATACCAATATATGTCGAATAAAGCCAGATTCTTGAACAAAATAGTCATTGCAAACTTATTCCGGCAATAAACATATTTTGACTATAATTTGAATTTAAAAACGCATCGTAATGTATTAGTCAACATACGAGCGAACGGAGCGAATACGGCGGCGCGTGGTTTGCATTAGTATCGATTACTGACGCTGGATATTGTTACGAGTAGTCGATACCACACGTACCCGAACGCCTATAGCATGTCCACGTACCGCCGCACGCTGATTTCGCGCCAAAATTCAAAAATTGTTTAAATCAATTTTAGACACTAAAAAAGTTCATCAACTGTGTACTAGCAAACACGTCTCAATGTTGGGAAAATTATATTTTGCGTGCAGTAAGGTAAATTGTAAAGTATGTTTTCAAAATATTTTTTAAAAACCAAAGTAAGCCTTTTTTCGATCCGTAATTCCGAGGAATATCAGTCGTTTTAAAGACTTGTTTGCCTTGGAATTATTTAAAGTAGGTCTTCAAAAGTCATTCTGGGTATAATTTTCACTTGTTGTTTATCGCTTATTTTTGCCATACATTGCCTAGGATAACACCCATACGATTTCGACACCAAAAAGGGCGCCAAATATAAAACACATTTACGGCCGTTAAAAGTTCGCACATGCGCAGTGCTCTGTGTCACCGACGGACACCCGTGATATGATGCCGACAAGGTTAAAATTTGCTTTTTAATGCTATATTAAAATGGGCATGTGTAATATTTTAAGGTTAATATTATATTAAATTTGTATTGGTCAAATATGGAATAACTCCTTTCAAATTGTTATACACTCATGCCGTAGGCCTATAGCGCGCTTTAAAAATTAACGCTTTTGCACTCTTAAAAATGCATGACGTGCCTTAGTGCTATTTTAAACACTATACGGTAGCCGGTCCTCATATTCAGTCGTTGTATGTGGAATATGTGGAGCGGGAATCAGTCTATCACTAGTGAAGATACATGTCACAGCATAGACTGGTTCCCGTCCACATATTCCACACAGGAGAATATAAGGACAGGTAAAGGGCGCTTCATCTTGATCTGTAATTGGTCGTCTTTGCGCGTGCGCATTGCGTTTTTTATATTTAAAAATTGGCCAAGCCCTTTGCTTTAGGCAATGTACTTTATTTACATAATTGGATATGTTCGACACGCACGGCCAAGTTACAAATGTCAATGCAAAATCTGCGCACTTACTAAAAAATAAAAAATAATAATAACCACGTGACGGGCAGAATTCTGCCCGTCAAGGCTGCCCTATTACCGATCCCTATATTTTCGCAATAAGCGAACCAATCTATAGGGATCGGGAACCAATCTAGTCAAAGCAAGGCAGTGTTTTTGGAGTACTAAAATGGCGGACGGTGGCTTCAAATTTAGAGGGTGTTGCCGCATGCGTATTTTTTTCTGTAGGAATTTTCTCTGCTTATGATTGGTTGGTGGAATGGACATGAATACATGTACTTTTATTCTCTTTATAGCGCCCTCATGGAGTTATAAATTTACGGGAGTCAAGTTGCTATGTGTGGCTACGTGGTGGTCTAGTGGATAGCGTGTCGGACGTTCGGTCGAAAGGTCCACGGTTCGAAACGTGGCCATTGCACCGAGTTGTGTCCTTGGACAGGACACTTCACTCCAACCAAGTTGCTATGTAGTCAAGTGGGGAAGACGTTCCCCCACAAACAAGTCCTGAAACATTTTGAAAAAAGGGATTTTTGAAAACCATATACATATATATAGCTGTAACTGACTGGAAATCTGCTGAGAGTGATGTAAGCCCTGATTATACATGTGCATGTGCCCTCGACCCTCCTTGGGAAAAAATACGCTGGCCGGAATGGGCACGTAAAGAACATATTGTGGGTTTTTTTTAGACGTGGGATAATAATACGTGGACTTGAAACCAGTCTGATAGTACGTCACTCGAAGTTGCTAGAGATGTTTCCGGAACTCATATTCCACATTAAAGGCACAGCTCGTCAGCAATGCGCGCGCGCCAAATTCGTGCCCCATAGCAAAGGCATGGAGATGCCTCACGTGCCTTTAAAAACAAACCCGATTGTGTAAAGTGTACATGTATATGAGGTCCGGAAACCAGTCTAAACTCTTAATCTTGAGGGCGCTGACCAAAATCGACAAGTTTGTAAAAAGCTGCACTCACTCGGCTCAGTCTTGATCAAGTTGTGTAAACAAACGCACGTGTTGTGTTCTCTTTGCTTTTTTGGACTTTGAACAAGATTCTCGTCTGCTAACACCAAAGACAACAACAAGTTGGCACGATCGATTTTGCTTGCATTCGTTCATCTTCGTCAACGACGTCGCGTTCCTACTTTCCAGGATAAAGTCATCGGCGCCTAGTGCACTGCAGTTTCGCAGCCTAATCTAGTCAGTCAGCATGTGGTCAGAATCAGGTACGTTGATGTTATTTTCATACACACAGAAAACATTGAGAAGTTGATCATGGATTCATACCTTGTGCACAAAACATATGGGATTTGCTGAAATTTTTCAAGTGCTTTTTAAGAAAATCTTTCATTTTCCCCACTCCTAAATAAATTAGTGTTTTCTATCAAATCTGCACTAAACCATGTTTAACTGGTGCTTAATGATAAAGTAATTTTAAAGTCATGATAAACTTCTCAAATCTTACCATCATTTTATATGGAGGAAATAGTGATGTCCAGGTTGGACATTCTTACCCACATTTGGAGAGAAAAAATTGCTAGCATGCCCATTCAGCTCACCTCACGTATTAAAGTTATTATATAGATTTTAAACACAAATCTATATGTTTTTCAGTATGGGGCCGTCAAAGGTTGTCAACATTTTCACAACATTCCTTCCCCCGAAATACTACTTATCAACATTTTTTGTCACTACTATGAAATGTCAACATTTTACAGTGCATGTATTGTAACGTCATACACTGCCCTCGACCCCCCTCCCCCTTTCTATACTTTGTACAACCGTAAAAAATGTTGGCAACTTTGGAAGGCACATCCTTGATGAAAGTTTATTTCAGGAAAAGATTGACTCTATTCTCAATAAGTGTGGGCCCGATTGCAGAAGTTTAGGGAAACCACCTCATGCACCAAAAATAACAAGGGCTGAAAGGGAAACTTGTCAACTAGCTGTGAGGTTGACAAACAAATTGCCTCAAGGCTCTAGTGTCTCTACATATGGAATGAGCAAATGCAATAAAGTTGTTTTTAGGAAACACATACATGTATAGTGATCATGAAAAACAAAACAATAATATAAATAAAAATTCCATAATAATAAAAATTATCCGTTTCTTTATTTGACAGGTCGAATGCACCCCCAGGATTTGTGCCATGCATGATCAAGACGAATAAGGGACTGAATATAACGGAAGGGAGGTATGAGCGACAGTATTACTTTTGTAGACCAATGTTTTAGCCAGAGCGGTGTTTGGGTAGTATGCATTTCTTACACACATTAACTAAGAAAGCATTGACTTATGCATTGTGTTCAAAGTAGCCCAGAGGTGTTCAAAGTAGCCAAGGGGTTGTCCAAAGGAATCAGAGGCTGTCCAAAGTACATGTAGCTCACAGGGTGTCCAAAGTATCCTGGGGGTGCCTAACGTAGCCCATGGGGATGTACAAAGTAGCCCATGGGGATGTACAAAGTAGCCCATGGGGATGTACAAAGTAGCCCATGGGGATGTACAAAGTAGCCCATTGGGATTTACAAAGAAGCCCAGATGATATCCCAATTAACAGAAGCATGAGGGGTGTCCAAAGTAGCCCAGGGATGTCCAAAGTAGCTCATAGGGTGTCTAAAGTAGCCCAGATGATGTCCCAAATAACAGAAGGGGTGTCCAAAGTAGCCTTGGGGTTATCCAAAGTAGCTAAGGACACACCACACGAGATTTTGAAAAGTAGCTAAGGGAATGTTTCAAGTACCCCAGTCCAGATGCAAAACAGTCTAAAGGGTTTATTTACCTCATATGCACCTATATTCTATAATATCCAAACACACAACTGGCTAAAACTATTGGCTGTAGTTGTAACATTAGCCTGATGTTAGCTACCGGGTTAATATATATATAAAGAAAATTATTTTGTTACTTTCAAAATGGATATATACTAGTAACCACTTGACGCCGGGATTATTTTTGGCAAAAATACCACTTGTTTGAAAAAAAAAGGCAAATTATGTGATTGGCCAGAAGTTAAAGACCAGTCAAGTGCCACAAATACTGACCCTTAAGAGTCATTTCTGCATTTATTGTATGAATCTTCACACCAAAAGATTATACTTTGCAACACCCTTAGGTGGCCGCAATGAAGCGAGATTTGCTAAACTGACAGGCCATCCACAGCTGTCAAATTCAAATTAAAAACATGGTGTATACAATTGAATTGTGGACAATAGGTTTACACGTCAACCTTGGAAGACCTTGGAAGACGGTGGCAAAGCTGGCATTTTAACTCGTCAACCACCCATGTGACTATACATTGCCAAAATAACACATCCTGCATCAAGTGGTTAATGTGAAACTTTATTTTTAAATTAGAAGGCCCTGACTGATTCTTGATGTTTGATTCATTCTGTGAAATTTGAATACACTGACAGTCAATGAAAATGCATCACCCTTATTTGTTTTGAAATAAATGTGCCTCAGCAATTTTGTGATGTATAATGCATTCAGCTGTATTAATTGACTCTTGACACAATAGTCTGAGTACTCAGACCAGTGAATTTCATGCTTCGATTACTTTGTTTCTAATTTCTTTTCACAACATTTATTAAAATATTTTCAAATCTTAAGGGTAATTTGTTTTCATTGACTGTCAGTATACATGTGCATCAATCATAGGCAAAATAACCACATTAAAGCACGTAGCATTGTTTATTTTGTTTTTTTTAAGAAGTTGGTAGCCTTCCAGCTAAAAGTTGTTATAGCCAACATATCATGGCATCGACAACTGTTGCAGCTCACCCCACACAGGTCACTCAGGTTGTTGACCAAACAAACTTGCCTTTCTGAGAGCCCTTGACAATAGGATTCTCCCAGAAACAGAAAATGACACATTTTATTACTGTGGGAACCGTTAAAGTTGTTCAACCAGGTCTCCTTGGACTTGATAGAAATCACCAAAACACAGTGTTGATTCCAAAGTGCCTTACTAGCGGCTGTCATCCACAAGTTCTCTTTGTATTCAATATACCTGTTTTGATCAAAATTTCTGTTAAAATGTTTCTTTTGGTAATACATGCAATTGGAAGTCATATGAGAGATGTTTACACGTACTTTTGCAGAATGTTTCTTATTATGGTGTTCGTGATAGCAATTTTCTACTGTAATGTGTTTTTAAAAAGTGTTAATTTTAGAGTAGATCTTCAATTAACGATACATTCTGCCTCAACATTTTTGGAAATTGTGTAAAATTAACTACTGAAATGCATAATCTCTGTGATAAAATACGTTTTGTTCCGTCGAAATAGGTTTTGTTCCCTCAAAATAACTGTTTGGAGGGAACGAAATAATATTTTGAGGGAGCAAAGTAATAATCTCTTTAGAGAACAAAATTATTTTCATTAATTTATTTTCATTCTTCGCTCTTTAATAGCCAATTTATTGTAATTTTGTAATTGTTAGCCTTTTGAGCTAATTTATTTTAATTTTGTCATTTTGGTGCCCCATCATTTATTTTGTAATTTTTAGCGTTTTTAGCCTATTTATTTAAATTTTGTCATTTTGGCGCCCCATCATTTATTGTAATTTTTGTATTTTTAGCTCATCTATTGTTGTTTTTTCATTTTTAGCCTTTTATCCGATATTTTGAAATTTTGTCTCTTTGGCGCTCCATCATTTGTAGTTGAGTATATTATTATGGTGCATGTGTGAGACCGTTAACTTGGTCCACATGCGCCAGACAAATAAAAAAATATGGTGCACGAAAAAAACAAATCTCCACGCCCACGCCCCCAAAAAAATTGTCCTTCCCCTCCACACTCTCTCCCTCCTCTGTCTCCCCCCCCTTGCTGCCTCCTCCCCGTGTCGTCTCCCCTGCGTTGTCTCCTCTGCGTTGTGTCCTCCGCTGTCTTTATTCATGGGGTTAGTGGTTATAGTGGTTAGTATACATATTATTATACACATCAATCATTGGGTTAGTATATCAATCATGGGGTTAGTACATGCACATCAATCATTGGGTTAGTATATCAATTATGGGGTTAGTACATGCTCGCCGCGGGAGTTGAACCGGGGTCCTCAGATCTCGAGTCCTCTGCTCTCTCCACTAGACCACCGCAGTGACCACACCAAAGTAAGAATTATGGACCTGATGAATATTAGAACGAGAATTTAGCATAAAACACACCCACATGGGAGCCCCGTAAAAGGCGCCCTCTCGTGACGTCACAACGTGTGCTCGTGACGTCACAAGAGGGCGCTCTTCATATCACGTGATATGAAGAGCGCCCTCTTGTGACGTAAACGGCGACGTGGGCACCTTAAAATATAGTCAACGGCCCGGCCCGGGCTTTAAATTTAATTTTGAAAGAACAAGCGGCACTGTGCCTTAGTGTACAGCTCAAAACAGTACTACAGTGGAACTTGTCTATAGTGGCCACCCTCGGGACCGTAAAAAACTGGCCTCTATAAACAGGTGGCCTCTTTATAGAGGTTTCTTAAGCATTATACAAATGGCCGTTGAGACCGAAGAAAGGTGGCCAGTATAAGCAGGTGGCCTGTTTATCAAGGTGGCCTTAATAGCAGGTTTCACTGTATTAGCAAAGTGCCTCAGCTATGTTTAATTTTGTTTCAACTTCCAACAACCCTCAAACATTTGTTACCGGATAAAATCCAGGGCCGGTAGTCTAGTCACAAATACAACGTAATGGCCATGGTTTGTGCGGTGCAAACGTTGAGAGACACCTGTAGCCAATCAACTAACCGGATTTTGGCGCATGCGCACTAAGTGTTACACGGCCACTTTTTTGAGAGAAATCGCTGGACTGACCCTTATGAATTTTGTAACTTTGGCCAAATGTTTTTATGATTCAGACTTTCTTTAGAATTACATAAATTGTGGTTATAGAGCCCAGAGCTGACACTATTCTTGATTTTGACTGCTCACCCAACACACTACCAACAACCCTCAAACATTTGTTTCGGTTGTTGTTTTAGTGGGTAGGTTAGCACGTATGGAAAACGTAGTGCCCTGTGTGCCATTGTTACCGGTTAAAATCCAGGGCCGGTAGTTTAGTCACAAATACAACGTAAAGGCTACGGTTTGTGCGGTGCAAACGTTGACAGACGCCTGTGGCCAATCAACTAGCCGGATTTTGGCGCATGCGCACTAAGTGTTTCCAACGTGTGCACTGCACAAACCGTAGCCATTACGTTGTATTTGTGACTAGACTACCGGCCCTGGATTTTAACCGGTAACAAAATGTTTGAGGGTTGTCGGTAGTGTGTTGGGCGAGCAGACAAAATCAAGAATAGATCGAGTGTCAGCTCTAGGCTCTGTAACCACAATTTCTGCAAATCTGAAGAAAGTCTGAATCATACAAAGATTTGGCAAAAGTTACAAAATTCATAAGGGTCAGTCCAGCGATTTCTCTCAAAAAAGTGGCCGTGTAACACTTAGTGCGCATGCGCCAAAATCCGGTTAGTTGATTGGCTACAGGTGTCTCTCAACGTTTGCACCGCACAAACCATGGCCATTACGTTGTATTTGTGACTAGACTACTGGCCCTGGATTTTATCCGGTAACAAATGTTTGAGGGTTGTTGGAAGTTGAAACAAAATTAAACATAGCTGAGGCACTTTGCTAATACAGTGAAACCTGCTATTAAGGCCACCTTGATAAACAGGCCACCTGCTTATACTGGCCACCTTTCTTCGGTCCCAACGGCCATTTGTATAATGCTTAAGAAACCTCTATAAAGAGGCCACCTGTTTATAGAGGCCAGTTTTTTACGGTCCCGAGGGTGGCCACTATAGACAAGTTCCACTGTAGTACTGTTTTGAGCTGTACACAGTGCCGCTTGTTCTTTCAAAATTAAATTTAAAGCCCGGGCCGTTGACTATATTTTAAGGTGCCCACGTCGCCGTTTACGTCACAAGAGGGCGCTCTTCATATCACGTGATATGAAGAGCGCCCTCTTGTGACGTCACGAGAGGGCGCCCTTTACGGGGCTCCCATGTGGGTGTGTTTTATGCTAAATTCTCGTTCTAATATTCATCAGGTCCATAATTCTTACTCTGGTGTGGTCACTGCGGTGGTCTAGTGGAGAGAGCAGAGGACTCGAGATCTGAGGACCCCGGTTCAACTCCCGCGGCGAGCATGTACTAACCCCATGATTGATATACTAACCAAATGATTGATGTGTATAATAATATGTACTAACCACTAACCCCATGAATAAAGACAGCGGAGGACACAACGCAGAAGATACAACGCAGAGGAGACAACGCAGGGGAGACGACACAGTGAGGAGGCAGCAAGGGGGGAGACAGAGGAGGGAGAGAGTGGGGAGGGGAAGGACAATTTTTTTGGGGGCGTGGGCGTGCAGATTTGTTGTTTTCGTGCACCATATTTTTTTATTTTTTTGGCGCATGTGGACCAAGTTAACGGTCTCACACGTGCACCATAATAATATACTCAACTACAAATGATGGAGCGCCAAAGAGACAAAATTTCAAAATATCGGATAAAAGGCTAAAAATGAAAAAATAACAATAGATGAGCTAAAAATACAAAAATTACAATAAATGATGGGGCGCCAAAATGACAAAATTTAAATAAATAGGCTAAAAACGCTAAAAATTACAAAATAAATGATGGGGCACCAAAATGACAAAATTAAAATAAATTAGCTCAAAAGGCTAACAATTACAAAATTACAATAAATTGGCTATTAAAGAGCGAAGAATGAAAATAAATTAATCAAAATAATTTTGTTCTCTAAAGATACTTTCCGTTTCCTCAAAATATTACTTTGTTTCCTCAAAATATTACTTTGCTCCCTCAAAATATTATTTCGTTCCCTCCAAACAGTTATTTTGAGGGAACAAAACCTATTTCGACGGAACAAAACGTATTTTATCACAGAGATTATGCATTTCAGTAGTTAATTTTACACAATTTCTAAAAATGTTGAGGCAGATTGTATCGTTAATTGAAGATCTACTCTAAAATTAAAACTTTTTAAAAACACATTACAGTAGAAAATTGCTATCACGAACACCATAATAAGAAACATTCTGCAAAAGTACGTGTAAACATCTCTCATATGACTTACAATTGCATGTATAACCAAAAGAAACATTTTAACAGAAATTTTGATCAAAACAGGTATATTGAATACAAAGATAACTTGTGGATGACAGGCACTAGGCACTTTGGAATCAACACTGTTCCGTTTCAGTGATTTCTTTCAGGTCCAAGGAGACCTGGTTAAACAACTTTAACGGTTCCCACAGTAATAAAATGTGTCATTTTCTGTTTCTGGGAGAATCCTATTGTCAAGGGCTCTCAGAAAGGCAAGTTTGTTTGGTCACCAACCTGAATGACCTGTGTGGGGTGAGCTGCAACACTTGTTGTCGATGCCATGATGTTGGCTACAACAACCTTCCGCTGGAAGGCTACCAACTTCTTTACACAAAAAACAACCCACGTGCTTTAATGTGTTTTTTTTGCCTATGATTGATGCACATGTATACTGACAGTCAATGAAAACGAATTACCCTTAAGATTTGAAAATATTTTAATAAATGTTGTGAAAAGAAATTAGAAACAAAGTAATCGAAGCATGAAATTCACTGGTCTGAGTACTCAGACTATTGTGTCATGACTCAATGAATAACAGCTAGCTGAATGCATTATACATCACAAAATTGCCTGAGGCATAGTTATTTCAAAACAAATAAGGGTGACGCATTTTCATTGACTGTCAGTGTATTCAAATTTCAAAGAATGAATCAAACATCAAGAATCAGTCAGGGCCTTCTGATTTAAAAATAAAGTTTCACATTAACCACTTGATGCAGGAGAATATGTCATTTTGGCAATGTATAGTCACAGGGGTGGTTGGTGAGTTAAAATGCCAGCTTTGCCACCGTCTTCCAAGGTTGACGTGTAAACCTATTGTCTACCATTCAATTGTATATACCGTGTTTTTAATTTAAATTTGACAGCTATGGACAGCCTGTCAGTTTAGAAAATCTCGCTTCATTGCGGCCACCTTAAAGTGTTGCAAAGTATAATCTTTTGGTGAGAAAATTCATACAATAAATGCAGAAATTACTCTCAAGAGTCAGTATTTGTGGCACTTGACATGGTTTTAACTTCTGGCCAATCACATTTGCCTTTTTTTTTCAAACAAGTGGTATTTTTTGCCAAAAAATAATCCCGGCGTCAAGTGGTTACTAGTACATTGTATAACCATTTTGAAAGTAACAACAGATTTATATATATATATATATTAACCCTGTAGCTTACATCAGGCTAATGTTACAACTACAGCCAATAGTTTTAGCCAGTTGTGTGTTTGGATATTATAGAATATAGACCGTATCGAACATCCGCCATTTTGTGTGGCACCTTTTGTTACTTAAACCGTTTAAGAATGGAAGCACAATATGTGCAACCATGCATGTACTCAAGGAACAAAGAAACTGCCCCACGAAATGTCGGTTATTCGATACGGTCTATAGGTGCATATGAGGTAAATTACAAACCCTTTGGACTGTTTTGCATCTAGACTTCTCTATCAACTGGGGTACTTGAATCGTTCCCTTAGCTACTTTTCAACATCACGTGGTGTGTCCTTAGCTACTTTGGATAACCCTTAGGCTACCTAAATTTATTTGTATACCCCTTCTGTTATTTGGGACATCATCTGGGCTACTTTAGACACCCCGTGGGCTACTTAATTTGGACACCCCATGAAATACTTTGGACACCCCCTGGGATACTTAATATTTGGACACCCCCTGGGCTACTTTAGACACCCCCTGGGCTACTTTAGGCACCCCCTGGGCTACTTTAGGCACCCCGGGATACTTTGGACACCCTTATGTTATTTGGGACATCATCTGGGCTACTTTAGACACCCGGCCGTGGGCTACTTTGAACATCCCCTGGGCTACTTTAGGTACCCCCTGGGCTACTTTAGGTACCCCCTTGGCTACTTTGGACATCTCCATGGGTTACTTTGGACATCCCATGGGCTACTTCGGACACTCCCATGGCTACTTCGGACATCCGCTGGGCTACTTTGGACACCCCTGGGCTACTTTGGACACCCCCTTGGCTACTTTGGACACCCCTGGGCCACTTTGGACACCCTTTCTGTTACTTTGGACACCCCCTGGGATACTTTGGACATCACCTCGTCTCCTTTGGACACCCACTGGCCTACTTTAGGGAAGACACACAAATCTAACCGCTGGTAATGAAAGCGGTACCGCCGTTATTTTGACTGGTACCACTATTATTTTGAGTGGTACCGCTGTCATTACTAGCAGTTAGATTCGTGTGTCTTCCATTAAACACCGCCTGGGCTACATTGGACAGCCTCTGATTACTCTGGACAACCCCTTGACTACTTTGAACGACTCTGGGCTACTTTGAACACAATGCATAAGTCAATGCTTTCTTATAGTTAATGTGTGTCAGAAATGCATACTACCCACACACCGCTCTGGCTAAAACATTGGTCTACAAAAGTAAAACTGTCGCTCATACCTCCCTCTCGTTCAGTCCTTTCTTCGTCTTAATCATGCACGGCAAAAATAGTACTGGGGGCGCATTCGACCTGTCAAATAAAGAAACAGATAATTGTTATTATTATGGGATTTTGTTTATTTTATTTTGTTTATCATGATCTCTATACATGTATGTGTTTCCTAAAAACAACTTTACTGCATTTGCTAATTTTATATGTAGAGACACTAGAGCCTCGAGGCAATTTGTTTGTCAACCTCACAGCTATAGTTGACAAGTTTCCCTTTCAGCCCTTGTTATTAAGTTTGGTGCATGAGGTGGTTTCCCTAAACTTCTGCAATCGGGCCCACACTTATTGAGAATAGAGTCATTAATCTTTTCCTGAATTAAACTTTAATCAAGGATGTGCATTCCAAAGTTGCCAACATTTTTACGGTTCTACAAAGCATAGAAAGGGGGAGGGGGGTCGAGGGCAGTGTATGACTTTACATTACATGCACTGTAAAATGTTGACATTTCATGGTAGTGAAAAAAAATGTTGATAAGTAGCGCTAGATACTTGTTTAAAATCTAATAACTTTAATACGTGCACGTGAGGTGAACTATGAATGGGCATCACTATTTCCGCCCTAAAATGACGGTAAGAATTGAGAAGTTGATCATGACTTTAAAATTACTTATCAAGCACCAGAAGTGCAGATTGATAGAAAAACACAAATTTATTTAGGAGTGGAAAAAAAAACAAAAATTATTAAAAAGCACTTAGAAAATGTCAGCCAATCCCATATGTTTTGTGCACAAGGTCTGAATCCATGATCAACTTCTCAATGTTTTCCGTGTATAAAAATAACATTAACGTACCTGATTCTGACTAGTACTAGGCTGCGAAACTGCAGTGCACAGGCGCCGACTTTATCCTGGAAAGGAACGCGACGTCGTTGACGAAGATGAACGAATGCAAGCAAAATCGATCGTGCCAACTTGTTGTTGTCTTTGGTGTTAGCAGACGAGAATCCTGTTCAAAGTTCAAAAAAGCAAAGAGAACACAACACGTGCGTTTGTTTACACAACTTGATCAAGACTGAGTGAGCAGGTGAGTGCAGCTTTTTACTAGTCGATTTTGTTTAGCGCCCTCAAGATATAGTTTAGACTGTTTCCGGACTAGACTGGTTTCCGTTCCCTACGTAGTATCCAGACGTCTTGTCGATTGTATATTATTATTGGGACGGGGACCAGTCTACATGTACACTGCATGTATACAATCGTTTTTTTAAATGTGGGATATATGGCCTTTTTCCAAATCTCGACTTGGGCTCAGGCCCAGGCTCCGGCTCCATGTAAACCATATGGAGACGGAGACGGAGACGAAGCCGAGATTTGGAAAAGCCCCTATGAGTTCCGGAAACAACTCTAGCAACTGGGTGACGTCTATCAGACTGGTTTCAAGTCCACGTATTATTGAAAATTTCGAAAATGTTTGACAAAAATCGCTGATTTGTATCATTTTTGTCAAAAAATTAGCATTCAGATTTTACTAAAAATTGCAGGGAATGTAGACTGGTTCACATATTCCACATAGGAGAATATAAGATTTTCGCAAAAAGCGATAGGATCGGGAGCCAATCTACAGGGAATGTTGCTTAGACCTAGACTGGTTCCCGCTCTACATGTTCCACATACAACGACTGAATATTAGGACCGGCTACTGTGGTGTTTAAAATAGACTAAGCATTACGTCATGCAATTATTTTTAGGAGCGCATCATAGCGCGGCACGAATGTATAACAATTTGAAAAGGGTTATTCCATATTTGGCCAATACAAATTTAATATATTAACCTTAAAATGACGTGCATTCGGGTAACTTCGGGAGCCTTCGGAAAGAGGAGGAATTACTCCTGTTTCAATACGGGGGACAAACATGTATACTAGCGGATTCCGGACCGAAATCAGTCTAGTGATCGGTTTTTTGGGTCCGGGAACCAGACTAGCTTAGACCCAATACTAGTATGTTATTTCTTGAATTTGACCTTGACTGCTCTCCCAGACAATAAAATATGAAATTTCGAAAATTTGAGATTTTGAGGAAATTTATAATTTGTTTGCCCAAATTTCTATTTTTCATAGAAATTAGCTTCGAAAACTGGCGAAATAGGATCCTATTGGGCTAAATTTTTGTTAGGAGTCGTTTCTGAGACATTTTCAAAAAGTCAATTTACGGCCATTTTTTACTAACCCCTTATGATTTTGTTTTAAAATTAAAAAATTTAGATTTTCTTAAAAATTGCAGGAAATGTTGCTTATAACCCAAAGATGATATTCCTTGAATTTTACATTTACCCAGGGAAGGAAATATGAATTTTTGAAATTACATAATTTTTTTTTTGAAGAAATTTATTTGCCCTTAAATAATTTTTTTCCTCAAATTAACTTAGAAGACTGCCAAAATAAGTTTTTAATGGGCTTAATTTTTGTTAAGAATAATTTCTAAGAAATTTTCAGAAAAGTCAATTTGTTTGCCGACCGGCACTTTAGGCCTAAACACTTTATTTATATTTGAACAATATAAATAACATTACAGTGTAAACGTTCATACATGCACCAAATAATTTACAAATACAAGTATACAAATATTAATTTTAACTCTCCTAATTGCACTATTAATCTGGGTTATCTAAACCCAAGTACCTTTAGAGGCTTTGCACGGCGGCCATGACAGGGGGCAGTTACATTGTCACAGCATGTCAAGCACGAGTAGTCACTTAAATATGAAAACCTGCCCCCTGTCATGCCCGCCGGTGCAAAAGCTCTATAGGGGCGTTTGGGATGCGTGTAACAGGAGGTTTACACCGGGGTACGCGATCCGGGGAAAGCCCCCAGATCTAGAAGATGCAAAACGAACCACACTGGGTTTCTCTTTGAATTCTGGGAACACAGATCAAAGTTGTTGCCCGGCGGGGCTTTAGAAGCGCTGTTATCGTTTGATCTCACTCACGATGAAAAATGAAGCCGGTGCCACGCAAAATAAGTTGCCCTAAATGTACAGCAATAAAGTTTGTCAATGCCCACAGACATCTCCTGATCAAGCAACATGTATTTACGGCCCTATTCTTTCGTATTTTGTGTCATAAATATGTTTTTCTTCATATCCACGTCGCGATTCCAAACTGTCCGCGCCTGCCATGTTTTACTACTCGCGGTTACTTGGTGAGCATGTGAGGTCATTACACCGAGCTTTCCACCAGAGACCCTCTTGCGAGCTCGGGCAGTGGTGGCTGCCACTGGAGCAGACCACGGAGGAAGGAAAAGACAGACTCGTGTATCACGTGATGGCAAAAAGAACGCTCTGGTGTAAGCATCTCGAACGCCCCTTATAAATATGTGCCAAATTTGACAAGTAAAATCTCGAATATCCAAATGAAAAAAGTTGTTAAAGATAGTATACATGATTGGTAAACTGTTACAAATAGTTTTATCCCCCTGTGTGATTGAAGATATGCATGATTAAAACCAACCTGAGCAAAAACCAGCTCCCTACTTCGTCTAACTTTTGAGAAAACAGTCAAAAAAGAGTTTGCAGTCATTTCGCCCCAAAACCACTTCGCCCTGAACCATTTCGCCCTGAACCACGGCCTGTGCACGAAGTGGTTTTTGGGCGAAGTGGCATTTGGGCGATGTAGTGTTTGGACGAAGTGATTTGGGGCGAATTGGCACTCGGGCGAAGTGGTTTGGGGCAAATTGGCACTCGGGCGAAATGGTTTTGGGGCAAATTGAATTTTCGTCTCATGAGACGAAAACTAATTGTTTTACTCATTTCTCAAAGACTATAGCACTTCAGACAAAACCATTTCAGGGGAAGTTTTCTACGGTCATAATGTTTATATTGTGTAAGTTAGGCGTAAATCTGTGAACATTTCTGATTTTCGAGATTACCAATGATGTATACTGCCTTTAAGGGTCTTAAAATTATTTGCTTATTTATCCTTTTGCATATTTAACATGAATAGCATCAGGGGCCAATTTCATAGAGCTGCTTAAGCATGGAAAATTGCTTAAGCATGAAATCTTTGCTTGATAAAATTAGGTTACCAGCAAAAAATTCACGAGATTGTAATGGTATCCACTACTTCTATCACATGATAATTTCACTGGTAACGTTTCCTACTAAGCAAGAGTTTTTTGTGCTTAAACACCTCTATGAAATTGGCTCCAGGTGTACTGAGGTACTTCCTTTCACATCCACACTTATTATCCACTTCACCAGACTAAATTTTTGTTGCTATGTGGTGCACGTGGCAGGTGTTAAGTACAGAAGTGTTCACCGTAGGATAGAATGGCATAAATCAACTAGACTGTTGGTTGCTAGGCAATGGCGTACACCATGTAGCAACAACAGCGCTGTAAAATTGCACCTCCATTTAAAAGTGAAAAATTTTGGGCACCAGCCATTATGCAAATATTACATGCAAAATGCTAACAGACCAGTTGCGTGTTACATTTGCATAAATCGTAGAGTCCTAACTTTGTGCTATGGTGCTCATGTATGAGTGAGTCAAGCACCAGACTACCTGGCAAATCAGGCTGCTGCGGGTGGTGCAGGCCGGTACATGTTAGCCGGGGCGAAAGTCTGTACGGTACCTGGAATACCTCGCTCATTACTCTATGCATTTTTAAGCTGGACCATCCGAAATTGCATGGTGAATGAACATGTTAAAACATGTACTCTGAAATTACTAAACAACTTCTCTGTGCTTTTGCAACAGACATTCCAAATCTATAAAATTTAATCTAGTGGCGGCCATGACGTCACGTTGACCTTTGCTAGACTCCCGTCAAGCAGTCGATCTAGCCACATTCCGAGTCCGTCTAGCGATACGCTTTCGGTGTAAGCGTCCGATTCACTTTCCGATTCGCTGTCGTGTAAACCAATAAAACCTGGATCGAGTTCGTCTTTCCGTTTTCTGGAATTTTCACTGTGTGAAGGCCTAAAAATGTAGTAGTAATTTTTGGACGGCCGGATTGCAAGTACTGTGCCTGGAAATATAAAAAAAAATTAAAATTAGTAAAAACAGTCTTACTTTTTTTCTTTTGTATATCAATTATAATATAATTCTTTTCTTGAAAAATTGAGTCGACTCGAGTCCCAATTTTCACTGACTTGACTTGAGATGCGAACCTCAAGTAACTTGACTTGACTCGGACTTGTACATTTTTTGACTTGGGTCTGCCAAACATGAAATTGAACTTCTATGCATTTTTTGTCTTTTTCAGAACCGAATTGTTTTTCAGAATTAAAGCTTTCTTTTAACATGGAACACTGATGGCCAGAACAGCAAAAAAAAACCTACACGAATGCAAGATTTAGGGTTTAGACTCATTTTGAAATTAGCTTGAACAAATAATACTTGACTTGAACCGACTTCACCTACATCCTTGACTTGGGACTCAGAGGCCATTTGACTTGACTTGACTTGGGACTCAAAGGCACTTTTGGGCCCGAGGGTAGTTTGACTTGACTTGACGTGGGACTCGAGCAGAGGGAGACTTGTTACAACCCTGTTAAAGAGGCTCTTCGGGCAGAGTGGCACACCCTGCCTTGGTGGCTCCCACAGAGGCTGGTACAGTCAGCCTTGTCACAAGAAATGTTCATACATGTTACTGACTGATAAAATATGTTGCATCTCTCAGCCTCCTTGATCTTTCAGACACAGAATCATTTTTTGGTTTTCTAGTTTTTCATTTTTCTCTTCTTTTTTTCCGCACACTTACCAATATTAGAAGTAGATGAGTTTGGAGGTTTTTCACTGTGCGAGAGGAGATTAGAAAGCCAGTGACTGTATGTGTCTACCATCAGAACAGCTGGTATCAAATATGGTTGACTGTGGAAAGAATCAATTCAAAACATTTTGTACAAAAGGACATCATACGACCTTGAAAAATTCACCTTTATATTCATATATACAGGTTCCAAAAAAAAAGTTAACCCTAATTAAACGTGATTTTTTACCCACTTCCTGTAATTCCGAAAAATTTGTTTTAACTAGTTTTGATGAGTAGGTTGTTAAGCACTATTCCTGAATTTTTTTTTATTGATTTAGCTTAAAGCAAAGTTTTTCATGCTTAAGCAATTTTCCATGCTTAAAGGCAGTATACATCATTGGTAATCTCGAAAATCAGAAATGTTCACAGATTTACGCCTAACTTACTCAATAGAAACATGATGACCGTGGAAAACTTCCCCTGAAATGGTTTTGTCTGAAGTGCTATAGTCTTTGAGAAATAAGTAAAACAATTAGTTTTCGTCTCATGAGACGAAAATTCAATTCGCCCCAAAACCATTTCGCCCAAGTGCCATTTCGCCCCAAACCACTTCGCCTGAGTGCCATTTCGCCCCAAATTACTTCGTCCAAACACTACATCGCCCAAATGCCACTTCGCCCCAAAACCACTTCGTGCACAGGCCGTGGTTCAGGGCGAAATGGTTCAGGGCGAAGTGGTTTTGGGGCGAAATTACTGCAAACCCTTTTTTGACTGTGTTCTCAAAAGTTAGACGAAGTACGGAGCTGGTTTTTGCTCAGGTTGGTTTTAATCATGCATATCTTCAATCACACAGGGGGATAAAACTATTTGTAACAGTTTACCAATCATGTATACTATCTTTAAATGGATTTCAAGATATGGCTCATTATACATGACATGTACAAAACTGACTTGTCCACGGGAGCCTCATTTCTCATAAGCACGATTGAACACAATCAAGACCTCCAATAGAAATGTTACCATTCCTATCAACACTTTTAGTCAGGTTTTTCATGTCAACTCATGAAGTAACATTCTGGGTCACTTCCAATAATACAATGAGCCTTTTACTAGCTTGCAGAAATTTGGGCAATATTCCAAAAAAAATGTAAAATCTAAGCATGGTTTTTGTGTAAAGTGAACACTAAAAATGATCACTAAAAAAAAAACATTTTGACGTTAGTATACTGAAACGCAAAAGAAACTTACCACTTTTTTAAACCTTTAAATAGCAACAATAACACTGCGTGTAGTAATATGTGAACTTATTTGTGGACAATAGTGTCCTCACTGTCAGACCAAACGGTGTCTGAAGGTCGCTTGAACCTTCAATGGTCACTTCATGGCACAGCTGTTGAACAGCTGTTTTGACTGTCAGTGATTAGCCAAGGGGTATGGGATGATTGTAATGAGCTGCACGTGATGTCTTGATGTTGGCTTTAAAAAGGCCAGTGCAAAATGGGCATTTCAAGCAACATGCCACGATTGTCGGGGGATCAACTGCAGCGTGCCCTCAGGGCATGCTGCAAGGGGGACTGAGCTACCGTGAGGTGGCACGTCGTCCTGGCTGTTCACACCAGACGATATCGGCCCTGGTGGACAGAGAAACCCTCCACAACTTGACATGTCATCAATAAAATGCCAATGTTTCAATTAGCAATTGTTGGTTTGTTTTATTTTGAACTGTTACAATTTCAGTACATTTTAAACAAGTTTCTTTTGCGTTTCAGTATATTTACCTTAATACATGCAAACGTGCCTCGCGTTCGACTTCTCGGCAGAGCACGTTGCAACTATTTTGATCAGTCAGTAGTACAAGTAAAATATGACCTGGTCTTGCACTGGCTAAGAACTGTTCATACGTTGATTCGTTCAGCTTCTCAAATTCAATTCGCCTGAGGGTTTTGTTTCAAAAGGAGCCAAAAACATTTTGTTAAACACAGATTTTAAGAATTTTGTGTTTCTGCTTTCAAAGGGATGTGTCAAGATTTGCGCATGCAACATATGTGCATGTTCAGAAGCCTGTAGCACAATTTTGTTAGGGAAGACGCACAAATTTAACCACCGGTACCGCTGTCGGTACCGGCGGTTAGAATTGTGCATCTTCCCTTATATGTCTTTGTTTAAAATGGCATAGTTACACACACTGTAAAAAAAGAGCAATTTTTAGACGCATGTAAACATATTTTTAATAATAAATTAGAAAATGAATGGTGTGTCAGTAAATTTGAATTTTATTTCCATCTTAGTGGGGCTCGAACCTATAACCTCTTGATCACGAGCACGGCTGTGTACCCACTAAACCGCATGTGCTGCTCCCCACACATGAAAAAGATTTGTTATTCTTTCAAAATTTAGCAAAGACAAGACCATTAATGAATTTTCAAGACTGAAAAATTACCTTAATCTTGAACTGGAACCCTTTCGCTCTGAATGTCTTCTTACTTCTGAAGCATTGCTGTATGGCAGAAAAAAACGTTGGGACAAGTTTGATTGTCGGCTCTGTAGTCTGTGGTCCATTCTAAGCATATTTAAACTTGGGATGAGTGAAAAAACATATGGGCCTTATCGGGATTCAAACCTGAGACCTCCGACTCACCGGGCAGACACTCTACCAGCCGAGTTTTAAGTCACCACTTTACCAGCTGAGCTATAAGTGTCTTCAAGCTCAGCTGGTAGAACATCAGCCTGGTGAGTCAGAGGTACCGGGTTCGAATCTCCAAAAGGCCCATATGTTTTTTCTCTCATGTCAAGTTTGGTTGTTTCAATGGTCATTAGGCACAGATATTTAATACTTGAATGACTTCAATTTTGTGGTAAAATTACGGGTACAATTAATCAGTTTTTGTAATTGGTAAGTTTTTTTTTTTTTTAAATATAAAAATGTAAGACTCACCCATCTCTACTGCGAGCATTCTCATTAGCTTGATTTCCAATGGCCTCTTTGCTATAAAAAACAAACCAACAAACAAACATAATTTTGACAATAATTTTTCTATTTTATACAAAAACATGTTCTGATGGCATTCTTTACGACTTTGGCATTTTTCCCCAATTTTTTTGCAATAACAGTATAGATTTTAATCAAATGATTAGCCTTTTCGTACGTCAATTTGTCGCGTGTCATTTTGAGAAAAAGCTGTATGGAGGAAATTTGGCGTGAAATGACGCACTAAAAATCACAGAATTACAAAAACACTTTCCGTCAATTTATTCTGTGGTTTTCGGTTCATCATTTTACTCCAAATTCCCTTCACACCGCTTTTTCTCAAAGTGACGCGCGTCGAATTTGAGTGCGAAAAGGCTTAGTGTGGATCCAGCCTAAACAATAGAAATATTTACCCAGTGGATAGCAGTCCGGCAAATGCTAACAAGAAAGCTAGAAGGTACGCGGCGACAACAAGAAATGCCATGGAAGACTCGCCCCTAAAAGAACGGTTGAAGAAAGAAAAAATGACAGATGAAAAGGGAGAATTTCAGAATTTGCCACTTTCGACGTGGCATCCCCCATTTTCAAGTAAACTGTCTATGTTCAAGGTCCCTTTGCACCTCCCGATAAAATGCTCGAAGCGATCGAGATGGTTTGCAATAACATTTGGAGTGATCCTGCCTTTCTTCATAAGCTTTCAGCTGCAGCACACATTCAACCACCGTCTCCAACGATGTACGGACATTGAAGAAGGCGAAGTTGAAAGTGGCCATTAAATATCACCCCTTTGGACAACACTGATGAAACTCACTCGTTAAATTTGTCAGGCCTTGTTTACAAGATGTGAAATTTTGGTTTAAATCCGTTGGAAAATAACAAGGTTATTCAAGATTAAAAGTAAGACAGGTTTTTTTTGGACACGTAGTACATCAACTTTAACTTACCAAAGTGTCGACAAGAGTTGTTTTGTGTATGCAACGGCCCTCGAGAAAAACCCAAAGTAATGATATGACCACTGCACAATCCAGTGCTGCAAAATAAGAAATAGCATTGATTTTCTTTGAAAATACGTACGTATAATCTGTGACAATTTATAGTTTGAAGAATAAACCTAGCAATAAAATTTTTAATCAAAATTTGAAAATTCATTTTGTAATCAAAATATTCACACAACAGCTTCATTATGCATATTAAAAGCATATTGCACAAGACTGAAACATTACGTCAAGTTTCAACTCCTAATTTTGTATTCTTTCTAATGGTTTTCCAAACTATTTTTCCCCCTTTTTAAAATCAATTATTTAAAAAAAATGAACAAACACTGAACCCAAATCAAATTCTTACTGGGGCATTTTCATCTGCCAATTCCGGCAGGATTTGCTTGTATCCTAGAGTGAATTTCTTGTCCGCTATTTGCTGGAGGAAATAGACCAATCGTTCCCTGTTTTCTTCGGGATCGCTGCCATTCCAGTCATCAGGCAACCAATCAAATTTCACCTTTCGGTCAGTAAGTCTCCAAAGAACGACAACCTGTAAAAGAAAATTTGATGTCTTGTATTTCAATTGGCATGGAATGACTAGGAGCATTGCTACTCTCCCTGGATGGGATGCCCGTCCATCACAGGTTTACCCCCAGTAGTTAGTTGTGTTTCCCCAACAGGTTGTTAGTTTCCATGGTATGGAGTGACTAGGAGCATTGCTACTCCCCCTGGATGGGATGCCAGTCCATCACAGGTTACCCCTGGCAGTTAGTTGGGTTTCCCCAACAGGTTGTTAGTTTCCATGGCATGGAGTGACTAGGAGCATTGGTACTCCTCCTGGATGGGATGCCAGTACATCGCAGGTTTACCCTGAACAGTTAGTTGGGTTTCCCCAACAGGTTGTTAGTTTCCATGGTACGGAGTGACTAGGAGCATTGCTACTCCCCCTGGATGGGATGCCAGTCCATCGCAGGTTTACCCCCAGCAGTTAGTTGGGTTTCCCCAACAGGTTGTTAGTTTCCATGGTACGGAGTGACTAGGAGCATTGCTACTCCCCCTGGATGGGATGCCAGTCCATCACAGGTTACCCCTGGCAGTTAGTTGGGTTTCCCCAACAGGTTGTTAGTTTCCATGGCATGGAGTGACTAGGAGCATTGGTACTCCTCCTGGATGGGATGCCAGTCCATCGCAGGTTTACCCCTTGCAGTTAGTTGGGCTTCCCCAACAGGTTGTTAGTTTCCATGGCATGGAGTGACTAGGAGCATTGGTACTCCCCTGGATGGGATGCCAGTCCATCGCAGGTTTACCCCCAGCAGTTAGTTGGGTTTCCCCAACAGGTTGTTAGTTTCCATGGTATGGAGTGACTACGAGCATTGCTACTTACTGGAACTGAGCCATCTGAATCAAAATTGACTCTGCCGAGAGACTTGACAAAATCCGGCTGCATTTCCTGGTAAATGTATGCCAGTTGGACGTCAACCGGGAAGGACTCTGTCGTTTTGGCAACTTGGCGGAAAATGTCTCGATGTTCCTGGTGTACCAACGGGTTTTTGGTTATGAGAATCACGCAAAATCTGTAAAAAATAAATAAATAATATTTAAATAAATAACTAATTTATGCTGAATGGTTGTTGATACCAGGATGATTTTGGAGGATTGAGGCTGAATGGTTGTTGATACCAGGATGATTTTGGAGGATTGAGGCTGAATGGTTGTTGATACCAGGATGATTTTGGAGGATTGAGGCTTAATGGTTGTTGATACCAGGATGATTTTGGAGGATTGAGGCTGAATGGTTGTTGATACCAGGATGATTTTGGAGGATTGAGGCTGAATGGTTGTTGATACCAGGATGATTTTGGAGGATTGAGGCTTAATGGTTGTTGATACCAGGATGATTTTGGAGGATTGAGGCTGAATGGTTGTTGATACCAGGATGATTTTGGAGGATTAAGGCTGAATGGTTGTTGATACCAGGATGATTTTGGAGGATTAAGGCTGAGTGGTTGTTGATACCAGGATGATTTTGGAGGATTGAGGCTGAGTGGTTGTTGATACCAGGATGATTTTGGAGGATTGAGGCTGAATGGTTGTTGATACCAGGATGATTTTGGAGGATTGAGGCTGAATGGTTGTTGATACCAGGATGATTTTGGAGGATTGAGGCTGAATGGTTGTTGATACCAGGATGATTTGAAGATTGAGGCTAAATAGTTGTTGATACCAGGATGATTTTGGAGGATTGAGGCTGAATGGTTGTTGATACAAGGATGATTTTGGAGGATTGAGGCTGAATGGTTGTTGATACCAGGATGACTTTGGAGGATTGAGGCTGAATGGTTGTTGATACCAGGATGATTTTGGAGGATTGAGGCTGAATGGTTGTTGATACCAGGATGATTTTGGAGGATTGAAGCTGAATGGTTGTTGATACCAGGATGATTTTGGAGGATTGAGGCTGAATGGTTGTTGATACCAGGATGATTTTGGAGGATTGAGGCTGAATGGTTGTTGATACCAGGATGATTTTGGAGGATTGAGGCTGAATGGTTGTTGATACCAGGATGATTTTGGAGGATTGAGGCTGAATGGTTGTTGATACCAGGATGATTTTGGAGGATTGAGGCTGAATGGTTGTTGATACCAGGATGATTTTGGAGGATTGAGGCTGAATAGTTGTTGATACCAGGATGATTTTGGAGGATTGAGGCTGAATGGTTGTTGATACCAGGATGATTTTGGAGGATTGAGGCTGAATGGTTGTTGATACCAGGATGATTTGAAGATTGAGGCTAAATGGTTGTTGATACCAGGATGATTTGAAGATTGAGGCTGAATGGTTGTTGATACCAGGATGATTTGAAGATTGAGGCTGAATGGTTGTTGATACCAGGATGATTTGAAGATTGAGGCTAAATGGTTGTTGATACCAGGATGATTTGAAGATTGAGGCTAAATGGTTGTGTATACCAGGATGATTTTGGAGGATTGAGGCTGAATGGTTGTTGATACCAGGATGATTTGAAGATTGAGGCTAAATAGTTGTTGATACCAGGATGATTTTGGAGGATTGAGGCTGAATGGTTGTTGATACCGAGATGATTTTGGAGGATTGAGGCTGAATGGTTGTTGATACCAGGATGACTTTGGAGGATTGAGGCTGAATGGTTGTTGATACCGAGATGATTTTGGAGGATTGAGGCTGAATGGTTGTTGATACCAGGAGGATTTTGGAGGATTGAGGCTGAATAGTTGTTTTTTTCCTACTTTCTTTTCATACCTTCTTCCATAAGCTACTGGCGACTCTGGACACAGTGTTTCATACACGGACTGGGATGTTAACCGGGGAACAAACAGGTACCGGTTTCTGGTTACGGCATCTTCAAGCAATGAAGTTTCAATCTTTGAAGCCTGAAGAATTTGAAATGATACACAATTTAAAAATGTTAAATTAGAAACAATGGTTTCCCTGAATAGAATAATTAATTATTTTTATTATTTTATTTATTTATACAGGGTTAACTCAAAATCCCAACACCCATAAGAAAAATTCGGGGGCTGGGCGTAGGGGGAGGGGGCGGGGGGGTTAAAAAATGTGATCTGGACATGCTCCTTTAAAGTTTTAACGTCCGTGGTTCTCAGCAAATTCAATATTTTTTTCAAACGGATTTTAAAGCATTTACTTTATTTTAACAAAAAAACATCATACTTTGTATTTTATAAATAGGCAACCCTGTGAAAAACGCTGTTTTTATACAGCGGTTTTTTTTTGCGCATTACCGTGAGTTGAATTAATGGCGGACCGCGAATATTGACAGTAATTGTTTGATAAACTAAACGTAGGTCGATTTTTTTTCGTTGATGTCTCATTTGAAAGCGAATAATTTGTATGTTTCTAGAAAAATATAAATTCAAAAACACTTTGGGTGCCACACCCAAAACTCACGGACAATACATGGAATTCCTAACTCATGGACATTTGTCCACATTTCTGCCAAATTCCAAGTTTTCTTAGAAAAAAAATCCAGACCAAACCTCAATCTTCTCTACGTATTCCTCCGAGTCCTCTTTAAACAGCAGTAGCGTGGGTTCATGCAAGGAGATGTCGTACTTCCAGACAAGCTCCGTTGTGTCCAATCCGGTACTCTGCACGAAGCCGAAGGCGTGAAGGTCTTGCAACTTGAAAGCTAGTAGTTGGTAGAGCAGGGATGGTGACGAACGGCGCGAGAAGAGTAGGGATCTCGGCTTGTTGTCGTGGTGCCAACCGGACAAAAAGGCGTCCTGATTGGAATCGGTTACCTAAAAACGTGGATTGTAAAAATAAATGATTGATTTTTAGGGATAATGACCTTGGGAACGCCGGGTTAAGTTAATTTGATACAAATGTGGGTCCATGAGTTTGGGAAATCTCATGGAACAACTGCACTATTGTGATTCGAGACTACCAGTTGGCTTCATAGCTCAATTGGTAGGGCGTCTGCATATTAAGCAGAAGGTCTGCGGTTCGAATCCCGGTGGAGCCAGGTTGTTTTTCACTGCATTCCAAACTCATGGACATTTGTCCACATTTCCATCAAATGTAAAAAGAAATCTGAAATGATTTCCAGGTATTTGAAAATACCTGGTTTGTCCAAAAAGTAGGGTTTTTTGTTTTCAGCCAAAAACACTTTTCTCTTCAAAACACAACTTGGTAACCGTAATTTTGTGATTCAGCACTCCAAAATTAAGAGTGGTATGTTACCATGTTTCATTTGAGAGAACTTTTTTTACCAAAAAGTAGTGTTTTTAAATCATTTTAATGTTTTTTCTTTGCCAAAACAAAAACCACCTTTACCCTCAAAATAAGTTTGGCAACCATCATTTTTCGTTTTGGCACCCCAAAATTAAATAAGAGTGGCATGTTATCATGTTCTTTTTAAAAATACTTTTTTTATTAGTGTTTTTAAACTAATTTATTTTTTGGGGCCAAAAATACCCCCTTTGGATTCAGCACCCACAAATTACCGTAGGTAAAAATCAACATGTTACCAACTTCTACTAAAAAATGCTTTTTCTTGCCTTAAAACAAGCCGTTTTTCGAAATGTCACTCAGCTATAAAAATGAGGAAGGATGTGGTTAATTTGTCAAGAAAAGGCAAGTCGTGTCTTACCCGTGTTATTACACCACTCGGCAGAAGGCTTCGAACAAATTCCTTTAGCTTTTCAGGGTTGACGTGATTCTTGTCAAAAACGACCGCTTTTCCGTCTGCCACACCTACTATAGATGGCCACTGGTACACGCCGAGTTTCCTCAATAATACTCGACTGTAGTCGCCATGGATGGTTCCCATGCCAATTCCTAGTGGGAGAGGTGGGGGTAGGGGGGGGGGGACCAGTTGGAAAACTTTAATGTAGTATGAGCATCTTTACCCCTTTAATTTCTAGTGAACAGACCACTTTTGCCTTAAAGCCGAAATACATCATTTGCAGTTAGCAAACATTTTACTTCACGAGTTGACAAGAAAAACCCAACTGAAAGTGTTGATGGCAATGGTAACAAACACCACATTATTTTTTTTTTCTGAGAAAATGGTACCTTTGTGGGAGAAATTGCCAGCTAGATGTAATTTTTTTTTTTTAAGTTTGTTTTTAAAAATTGTCTCCAGACAATGCATAGTTCCGACATGTCAATCAAGCCTAACCCGCCGACCAATCACAACAAAGCTATCAGACGGCGCCCACATAGGTCAAAGTGTAGTCTTGGCCCAAGACTACTCTAGTCGATATTGGTTTGTGTACGCGTTGGCCATTCCCAGTAGTGGGCCCTCTTGCAGCACTAACTGGCCAGCCCTTTGCTCACTAGAGTAGTCTTGGGAATTTCTCCCGGAAGTTCAGCATTGGGGGCGGTACCGTTTTATGTAAATAGCTGCAGAGGGTTTTATGATGGCACACAAGGGACATGGCATACCACAGATATCTTTGCAAACATTTGCAATGTCGCAATTATCTTCATAAACAAATGTATTTTGCGATGTCATACGCCTTTGCAAACATGTTTGTAAATATATTCACAAACATTTGCCAAGAAACTTATGCCACCGAAAATATTAGCAACGATAAAACGGTCATGTTCGATGATTCTTGTAAGCCGCCTTATATTTTTCAAACCATTCGAAGCGCGTGCACGCGGTGTATTTGGGTCACGCTCTGCGGTCGACGCGCTGTATTTGGATCGCTCGCTGCATTCCCACGCTCTGCTGTATTTGGGTCACTCGCTGATTGGTTCCCTAGGAAAGCCTAGGCAAAAACAAAGAAAAAGTTAAAACTTCCGGGAGAAATTCCCAAGACTACTCTAGTGAGCAAAGACTGGTCCGTTAATGCTGCAAGAGGGCGCACTATATGGCCAACGCGTACACAAACCAATATCGACTAGAGTAGTCTTGGGCCAAGACTAGTCAAAGTGATGCAATCATCACGCAATCACGCGATTTTCTGCCCATACAGTTTGTATGTTGTATGCGCCAGTGACCGGGTGAATTTTGGTTTCAATGTCGGGCGATTTGCTGTTCAGAGGTAGGAAAGCGCATTTTTATGAATATATGTCATCCCTGCATCACTAGCCCTTCGCTCAGTGTGTGCTACGGTAACTGTCGACCCTAAAACATAAATGTACCTTTGAGTTTTCTCCAATGAATCTGTGCTTTCCATGCCGAGTCCCGTTGGTTTGTACGTTGTGTCGCCATTTTTTTGCGATGGCTTGTGAGCACATAGCAACAATATCTAAGGGGCGGGGTTAACTGGGCAATCTCGGAACTATGCATTGTTTTACCATTCATTCCACACAAAAACCATGCATGGGTTTTTTATTTATTTTGTTAGTATTACTGCATTGATGTGGCTGAAATTTCGACAAGGCAGTTTATCAACATTATTCTTGAGTTATGTAATGCTGTTCCTGTTTTTAAAAGTTAGCTGTCTTTAACAGTGCTCTTATTATCAACGTTCAACTGTAATTTTCATTATGTCTACAAATGTTCCATATGTATGAACAGAATTCGGCCATTGATTTCAGCTCATTTTTATGCAAACACTGTTACAATTTAAAGGAACACGTTGCTTTCAGATTTCACGAAATCTCACGTTTGAGGGTGTTCCTTATACTTATTAAGAGTTGTTCTTGCAATAAAACACATTTAATGTGTTATAATTAGTGAATAGTAATTAAAAAAACAAACACTGACCCCCACTACATGTCCCGCGAAATGTATACGTATTTCAAGCCGTCAATACGATCGTCCGGGTAGTGGGCAAAATGCAGCGACGAGCAGGAGTTAGGTTGGCGCCGTAGCCAGTGGTCAGGTAAACCTATCAGATGAACGCAAGGTACCATACCCGAGACATGTGTGAAATGTAAACACACACACGGAAATTTATAAAACCCGGAAGTCGGAGGTGATCGGAGATACCCAAAGGTACCCGGAGGTAGATTGTTTTTGCTAACGTGTAGTTGGTGCGTTGACGGTGGCCCGGAGCTACGCAGTATTAAAATAACAAGCCGGAGGTAGGTTGTAGCATGTACTACACGGTCACAACAAATTCTACCTCCGACCTCCGGGTTTCAACGACACCCCACACACACACACCGACTGGCTGTCAAAAAATGGATCGTCAAGAGAACACAGCAGACGCGTCAAAAAAGAAAAAACGAAAACCTCGCCAATCAGGGTAAGAATATTGTCATGGGACAAACCGATAGAAATAATTGTTCAGAAGTATTTCAACAGCTGCGACTGGAAATAAGACTAATATAATTTCTCCGCCATTTATGGGAGTCAAGATTTTGACTCCCATAAATGGCGGAGCGTGCTGCTTCGAGACATTACGCAAAATTGAAGCATTTCTAAGGCACATTTGTGTGGATCATTATATTCTACTTTTTAAACATCTTTCAGATCGTGCTCATTATACTTCAAACGCTTGTAATAGCCCAAAAACGCCCAATAAAGCGCAACCCGAAGGCAACGTGTTCCTTTAAAGGCCCAGTGGATCATTTGCAATGACCCCAAAAAGTAATCGACGAGTTTACAGGGGAAAAGTTCTGAAAGTAAAGATTGAATTAATAGCAACTATCCAATGAAAGGTTTTCGCTCAAAATGATATAATTTTACCAGAAAATAATCCATAAAGATGAAATTATTTAGATCGTTTGCAAACGATTTACTTATTTTTGGTTCGCATCTACGCGGTCCAAAATGCATGGGCGCTGTGTACTCCGTGTGCGTGTTCCAATGCGATGCATTTTTATGGATCGCGCGCACACGCATGTATGCGCCACAGAGTGCATGACGCAAGCCACATATAGTACCCGATCAACTGAGAACGAATATTTGAAACACCCCGCCAAGACCAGGAAAATGCATATGGATTTTCATGTTTTTTTTAAACGTGGTACATTTGACAAAGCTGAAATTTCTTCGGATGAGTTTGTTGATGTCTTTCTTTTGATTTATAATGGTTTTATTCGCAGAATCGCTCAAAAACAGATCATCTACAGGGTCTTTAAGCATTTTATAAATAACGGGACACACAAGTGTAACGTTTTTGCTTACCGAGTGTTTTAAGTTCAGGTACTGCGTCCTTCCACATTCCTTCCACACGGACGCAGCTAAAACACCAGTCACCCGTTACGAGCAGCAAAAACGGCTTGCGTCGGCTTTCGGGGAGTATACCGCTTTCAAACTTCTCCAGCGTGACCCGACGTGGATCGGGCTGCGTCGATCCGTGGTTAGTGAAGTGGAATTGGAAACTGTCATCGCCAAAATGGAAGCGGGAGAAGGGATCGTGTCGTTGCTGCTGGCGGGAGTGTTGGTTGGCCTCGACGTGACCGTATTGGTCGTACTCGGCACGTCTTTGTTTATCCGAGAGAATCTGCGTATTTCAAGGGAAGGAAAGGAAAGAATCGAGTAGTTGATCATAACTTCAGACTTTGAGTACAAAACATAGGAGACTGGCTGCAGTGTTTTTTAAGAGAATGGCTAATTTTTCCCTACTCCTAATTTTTTTTGGTTTTTTCAAGAATTCTGCCCTTTCTGTAGTCTGTGCTACTTTGTGCTCCCTAGTCCGAGTAACTGGGACGCCTACAAATATCGGGTTTGTTTCACGTGGACCCCCAAGGGAATCGGGGTTAAAAAGTATTTATTAATTCTTAGCTCTCACCCTCAAAATGGCTATGTATACACTTAATAATAATAATAATAATAATAGCAAAGCACTTATTAGGCGCACAATATCTGGAGGCCATTCAAAGGCGCCAGGTCAAGAAAGAAAGTCACTAATTGTTGTGAAAAGCCTGGTGAAAAAGAAATGTCTTTAAATGACGTTTAAAGACAGTAAGATCACGTGTGGCTCTCAGCTCATCTGGCAAAGAATTCCAAAGACGGGGTGCATAACTAGAAAATGCCCTATCCCCATAGGTTACTAGACGGGTTCTGGGGACATAGAGCGTGTTACCTGTTGACCTGAGACTCGGTCTCACTGTACGGACTTGTAGCAAGTCTTGAATGTAAGATGGTGCATATTGACACAACATCTCTGAGGAACAAATAGGTATTGATTTGAAGTTTAAGCTGAGGTGTAATTTTTTGTCCGATTTCGAGACTGTTCCTTCCGTTACGAATTTCTAGCGTGACACGCACGCATCGTTTGAATGATGCACGCACTACATCCGGGCACTTCTCAATGATCAACAGTCTCTATTCTTACCATTAGAAGTTGATTGTATGATTTGGTGAATTTTACGTACCTCGTAAGCCCGTTGGAGTTGAATGAACTTATCCTGGGCACCATCTTCCTTATTTTTATCTGGGTGCCTAAAATAAAGCAAGAATAGGGGCGTATATCAACGTGTCTGCATGTACATCAATGATATTGGTAAGCTTATTTTTTTTCAAAATTCAGTTGATGTCTTTCGTCAAATATTTTGTCACAAGATCATCAAGTCTGCATGAAAATGAAAGGAAAAACTATCATACCGGTACACGTTTCGCCAGTTGAGACTCCATGCACTAAGTCTATGGAGCATGACAAAAAACCTCAAGAGTTTTCAAAGAAAAAATTGATATTTAATTAAAAATATTCCGAAGAGTACGCATCAAGCTGATGTCTAGTTTCGGTGAAATCTTAAGGCAAAATTTTGATCCTCCATGTGATAAAAATAAGGCAGTTTACTCCAAAATATCAAATGTGCGCAAGTGCGAGAGCGGAGAGGACTGTACAACATGTTGCGTTCGAGCGTACAGTTCTCTCTCACTGACCTGAGCTGAGTGTCGTCCGCGCGCGCAGGAGTAGGCCTATACTCATTTTAACATATCGAGTACACGCTCGAACGAAGCCCTGTATTGATCTCTCGTAATGCATAGTTCCGACCTGTCAATCAACCGAACCCGCCGACCAATCACAACAGAGCTAGCAGACGTCCACCCACATAGGTCAAAGTGCACTGTCTCACAACAACATGATCACGCCATATGTTCTGCCGGCCCCATACAATTTGTACAGTGTTGTATGCGATGATCCGGGTGAAAATTTGGTTTCAAGGCCGGTGGTTTCGTTGTTCAAAGGTACGAAAGCACGTATGTCATGATATGACATCCCTGTATTACTAGCCCTTTACTCAGTGTGTTCTAAGATAACTGTCGACCCTGAAACATGAATACTTTTGAGTTTTCTCCAATGAATCTGTGCTTTCCGTTGAAAGTCCCATTGCTTTGTGCGCCGCCATTTTTGACGATAGCGTGTGAGCCATAGCAACAATATCCAAGGGGGCGGGGCTAACTAGGCAAACTCGGAACTATGCATTGACCTCCGCCTTCGCGCATGCGTACATTTGATTTTGCAGCAAACTGCATTATTATTTATTAATTTTATCTTAAGATTTCACTGAAAATAGACATCAGATTGATGTGTACTCTTCAGAATATTTAAACGTTTAGGTGAGTCTAGACCCAGTAACTGAGTCGTTGGCCCTTTTTTATTAAAAAAGGGCCAACGACTCAGTTACTGGGTCTAAGGTGAGTCCACCTATTGAGCAAATATCAGACCCAAGAGACAAATTTAATTTGCGTGAGTTTGCCACAGATTTTGGGTGGAAAACGGCAACAGGGGCCAGGGCGGGCGGAGGTTTCCCTGCCCTGTTCACGATCGATCACCGATCACGGCCCGGGTTTAACAAGTTCACTTACCACTGTCTTACAAGATTCTTGTAAGATTGCTTTATTTCCTTGAGACTGGCAGTTCTACGCACGCCAATCAAAGAGTAGGGATCAAAGTTATCAGACGAAACACAAAATACTACAAAACATAAAATTACAAGTCCCCAAACCGACAATTTACCACCCATTTTTGTGTTTTCGTCTTTGTCGTGAACCGAAATTGTGCAGGTACATTAATTTGCACCTGAGCTGACCAGGTGCCTTGGTTCCTTGTTCATATGAGTAACACAGGTAAAAGTATGGGTGTCAGACGAAATGAGCAAAGACTAGACTTCATCCTAGTCCCACCATGGAGGAAAGAACAGCGCGAGTGCCTGTAGTCGCTCGTACCCACCGCCTTTACAGGATGCTGGGATGGGCTTAGACTGGTTCCCGCTCCACATATTCCACATACAACGACTGAATATGAGGACCGGCTACTGTGGTGTTTAAAATAGCACTTTAAGCATTACGTCATGCATTTATTTTTAGAAGCACATAACCGTTAATTTTCAAAGCGCGCTGCATGGCATGAGTGTACAACAATTTGAAAGGGGTTATTACATATTTGACCAATACAAATTGAATATATTAACCTTAAAATATTAAATATGCCCATTTTAATATACATGTAGGCTAGCATCAAAACGAAAATTCAAACCTTGTCTGCATCACCCAGTGATCGAGCTCCATAATGTACTATGCTGTTGCAATCCCGTAACTATAGCGACTGACAGCCACTGCGTAGTTTTAAATCCGTAGCATCACCATAAATACACACGCAGCGGCACGCACGTACGTGCACGCGACGTCAATTCAAATTCTCGAAACAATGACGAAGTGTACCCGACGATTAACGGTAACGTCCGGACGACCGGACGTGCATTCGGGTAACTTCGGGAACCTTCGGAAAAGGAGGAATTCCTCCTTTTTCGAAACATGTATACTGGCTGTTGCCGGACCTTAAATTCAGTCTAGTCAATTTTTGGTCCGGGTACCAGACTAGGATGGGCTGATGTGCCTTCAGATTTCTGTGAAGGAAATACGTCTCGCAAAGGTCACAGCTACGGACGCGTGGAGCATTGTGGGTTGCGTGCTGCCAGACGAATAATTAATAAATAGTATGCTTATGCTTTAATATCCAGTGCAAAAAAAACAACAATTAAATCAAATCAAATTTACGAAAAAAAATGAGTGTAGGCAGCTGTGTGCAAGACTGCCTTGTCTTTTGGAAACAAAACTGTTTTTACCTGCGTTTACAAAACGTTGGCCAATGAGGGCGCCAACAAATTAGCCTGTCCTAGCCATTGATATATAATCACTAGATGTAGCAACGACGTCTAAAATTGAAACCACCGTCCGCCATATTGTACTTCCCAAATACAATGCCTTGCCGAGACTGGTCATTATACTGTCTGCAAGCGATCGCATAGCGATCAAGGCAAAGCATTGTTTAGGGAGTACAATGGCGGCCGGCGCATGGCTTCAATTCTCGTATAGCCAACTGCTATTGCATATACTTCATCCATTGATTATATAATATATCGATATGCCGGACTTGAAGATCAGTCGGGAACCAGACTAGACAAACACCTCAGATTTTTTATACGAGGGCGCTATATAGAGAATATAAATAATCATTCATGATATTTGCATAATCAGGATGGGAAACGAGAAATATGATTGGTTAATTTTCTTCAACTGAGGATGTGTACTGCACTACAAGTACAGTATTGTACAGTGACCGAGGGTGTACGTACGTACACGTGCTTTTATGCGTGGCATATTTATAGGAATGATTGAGCCTTCACGTGCGTACATATTATAGTTCACTTTCGGGTTTGATAAAGAGGCTCTCCGTGTTAAGTAGACTTGGTTCCAAGTCCGAGATCCTAGTTTGTTTTCCGTTTCCGATTTTTGAAATGTATGGACAGGGAACTAGTCTATTTCGGTTCAGAATCTCGAGATTCTGAACCGAAATAGACTAGTTCCATGTCCATACATTTCAAAAATCGGAAACGGAAAACAAACCAGGATCTCGGACTTGGAACCAAGTCTACGTGTTAAGCTACGTAAGTGCACAGATCGGTCTCATATTTGGGAGTGCTTTATTAAAACTGCATCACTAAATAATAAGAAAATATCAATTTTTTATAAAATTGCAAAATATTTACATGATTGGTAGACATTGGCATTACAATCAGATTGAATATTCTGTCGGTCGCACATCCTGGCACTTTTTGGGCATAGCACCGTGATTGGAGTGAAAACAAATTCATTCATGCTTAGATACGTGTACGTGTTGCGTAGACAACGGCTTTGTTTCTTCGCTTGTCACCATGGCCACACCGTTGTTTTCACTCCAGCCCTATGTTGGAAGTGACGTGCCACGACCGACAGAACAGTACAAAACAACCGTATACAATATTATGCTGTATACGAAATGAGCAAGCACATGAATAAACCTTATCGACGTTCTCAAGGCATCATGGGATTGGATTACAAACGTGGCTGGCAATTTTCACACAAACCTATGGGGCTCTGGCGACATGACAATGTTCACGAATTTTATTCTCATTTCTGTGAAGCGATTGACATGTGATCTTCCCACATATTGAGAACGTCGACAAGGTTTATTACAGGTAATATTTGTGTATTGAAGTGAAAGAAAGTTTTACAAAACAATACTCAGTATAATACATTTGCATCTTTAGAAATTTTGAAGACAGTGTGTAAAATGTTCTTTTCATCTGTATTAAGGGAAAGTATTCCGTTTACTGGTCGCCACTTATTCTCCTTATAATAACCACCAACATATTTGAAAGGGAAGTGAATTTAGGAGTGAAAAACATTCAACAATTTCCTTGAAAATACTTAAAACTTTTTTTTTCTGTCCTGTTTATAGACTTGGCACACGGCGTCTTAGTGGCGACAAGTGAACGGAATTCATACCCTGTAGAAGTAATTAAATCCATGCTGCTGTCGCATATTAATTTTTTTATAAAGATTAAACAAAATAGCCTTTGCTATGGAGCTGCATATTTCGTGGCACGAATTTGGCCTCACGCCGCGCATTAACGAGCCTCTGCCTTTAATTACACTTCAGTGTTCCGCTTTTATGAGAACATTTTAAATGTGTACACACATTATTTAACACATTTATTTTTAAAGTGAATTTTCAGCATTTTCTTTCTTTAATGAACATAAAAAACAACAGCTTTTTGTCATATTAAGAGATACTTTTAAAAAATCTCTAAAATTTTGCGACATTTCAAATATTTTATACAATGATTTGGTTATTAATACAGAGTTCTATTTAGTATAAATGACATCGGCACATATCAAAATATACATACATGTAATAGTAATAGACTGCCGAAGTGAATGCGTCATCTTTTGTTGGTTGCCTAGGAAATTGGCTCTACACTAAAAATCAATGAACTGTGTCCCTGTGCTTTTGCAGTGGTACTTTTCCTGACGGCCATGATGTTTAGAGCCAATTGCCATGGCACACGTACGTCTATCACGCTTCGGCTGTCTAAACACATTTATACTAGACTGGCTGTCAGTCCACACAATCTGTTATATTAAATTTGCCGAACGTCATGATCATTATAGGATTGACACTGTACATGTAGATGGTTCTTATAATGCTCGTATGTTTAATATGTGGACTTGGAACCAATCTAGCGACTGGCGACGTTTAATGTGTCTGCTGCCACCAAGCAACTTATATTATACACGATTTTTCCGAATGCGCTGCGGGATTCTGATTTATCATGTTCATTATTTTCAGGCGTCAAATTAATGTATGCAAAATTAAGCTGCTTTGCAGTTAATGCTTTTCCCTTCTTTCGCACAGTGCATGATCTTAACACGTGCCTTTGGAGGGGTAATACTGATTGTTTCCGCCACCGCCCTGGTTCACGACAAGAACTGCCCTGTCCTATAGAAATAAAAGAAAGTGAAGAAAATCGTTTTAAAAATGGATAATACTAAGCTTAAAGGCACAGGCTCGTCAGCAATGGGCGCGTGCCAAATTCATGCCACGAAATACGCAGCTCCATAGCAAAGGCATGGAGCTGCGTATTTCGTGGCACGAATTTGGAGCGCGCGCATTGTTGACGAGCCTGTGCCTTTAAGCGCAGGGAATTAAAACAGATCACTGGTTTTAGTGCAGACCCAGTAACCTTAGCAACACAGAAAGGGTGGCGTTTTCGCTTTGGTACTCTATAAGTGAGCTTCCAAGGAATTTCACGCACTGGTCGTTTTCGTAAAATGTGTCCGAATTTATGGATGTTTCTTGTGACATTGCCTAGTGGTGAGCTATTTCGTTCACGTTACTTTAATTTCGATTTCTATGGTTGGAATTCATTTTGCAGACATAATAATAATAATAATAATAATAATAATAATGAAAATTTATAATGCGCCGGTATCCATCAAAAAAGATGCTCATGGCGCGAGGTATTATACAAGCCCCGTGTAAGCTTTGTGGTCGTTAAGAGCAACCTTTTGTTATTAAACAATTCCAAATGATCTCCCCTTTTCCTTTTCCGTGATTATCCATTGAACGTTTTCGACATTTTGTTTTGAATACTTATTATTATTATTATTATTATTTTTATTATTATTAACACTTGTTTAGACACGGTGACCCATTCAACATGTTGTTGGTTTTCAAGGGGCCGTGTATACCAAAGAAAATAAAAAATATATATACGTTATATAAAACTACGATTATAAAAATAACTAAAAATGGCAAGAATTTTAAGGTACATAACATTTTTTAAAAATGGTTAAGTTAAAACATAAAAAAATAACTTATAAGACAAATACAGTTACAATGAACTAAGCACATTCAAACACAACGTAGGAAGAAAAACAATATTGCACACATAAACAGTAACATTTATAATTAAGGGAAATACACGATATCACACCCAAAAAATCAAATTATTTGTGATAAAGCAGACTTATATGTGATAAAACGATAAAAGATAATTATATTGGATAGACAGAAAATAAAATAAAAACAAATTTACATTTGGAATAAATATATCGAGTCGATTTAACTTGAGGGTAAGAACATTGGATAGGGAACCGATGAAGTAATAGTCTAAGTGTGTATAAAATAGCAGGGTCACAAAACTACGGAGTCCCTAAGCTTCCCCTTGAAACTGATAATATTCGGGAGGTTCTGTGTGTATAAGTCAATACCGTTCCAGGTTATAGCCCCTCTGTATTCAAAGGTTCTTTTAAGTGATTCTGTTTTGGGTTTTGGTAGTGAAAGTGTCGAGTTATTACGTCGTAAGTTATAGTTTGTACTGGCTACTTTGAATTTATCAGACAAGTATACCGGGGCATTACCGTGGATGACTTTATACATTAGTATAGCCTCGTGATGGTGTCTGCTAACATTAAGAGTACTCCATTCAAGTTCATTCAAAATTTGGCGACTAGGGCTATTCCAATCTTTGTTTCCTATGATGCGTGCAGTTCTATTTTGGAGTTTTTGCAGTTTTGTTTGCAGCGTGATACGGTTTTAGACTGACCACTAACAATGTTTTAAGACCAATGTTTTATTCCAAATTTTTACGTACCCCAGTGCAACATCCGTCTCTCAACTCCTGGTAGAAAGAAATTACGCAGAGAAGGCACAGTGTCTGCAAAGAAAACGATCAAATAATGTCATTCGCTAAGTATTTTTTGGAGTTGACATGGTTATTTTTCCCTTCTGAAGGAGCGTCTCCAGATCACATTTGGAGCCCTCCATTTTTTCCATGGGTGTTGAGATTTAGACACCATATCATATTCTTCTCATTACCATGCATTGTTACATTTTGCGCTCTCAATCCGTATATTTTCAACGATATAAAAAACAATGTTTTGTGAAATAATATATCCGTCCTGTAAATTTTTGTTTTCTTTTCGCATCAAAGTTGGAGATTGCAAATTTCCTGTTTTTTTCCCCACTCCCCCACCCCCATGGATTAGCAGTTTTGGAGTGGTATTTTATATGATTGTTATTAGAACGAGTATTTGATTGGTAAACCGTTAAAAACGGCGTTATTTCCACTCGTAATTAAAAGCCGAGAAAACTGCCTTGTAAACATTTCAGCCGCATGTGCCCAGGTACAGTAATACTTCAGAAACATGAAAAATCTAGCTATAATGTTACCTTAGCCCTAACTTTATCAAGTGGTTATTTCATAGGGCTAATGAGAACAGTCAACATGAACACGATATCAGAAAACAAATGTGTCATTTTCTCCCCGTGACACACTAATTCCCGCTGGGACTCGCCCAAACCTTGTCAGGCATAACCACTACGCAGGTCCTTTAGAGAAATAACAAGCCACGATGAAGATTCAGCCTACAATTGCAGTAAAAAAGGAGGTATGGAATGACAGCCGATGTGTACAAATTCAAGTCTTGTGTACGATACATGTGTCTATCCGTGTACAAAGGAACGGCAATGCGTGGTCGATTACCAGACTATAAGTTGAGATATCGTGTTCAACATGAACAGTTCTTATTAGCCCTATATACATGAAATAACCACATGATAAAGTTAGGGCTAAGGTAACATTAGCTAGAAAATGGCATGTATTTTTTGTGTATACGTACCAAGAATGATCAAGAATGGTTAAAAAGGGGTCTGCAGACAACCTTTAAAAAAAAAGCACCTTCAGTTGGCAACTGCTCATATATATATATATATATATATTCAAAGCTATATCATGTGTTTGGGAAAGAATTGGGAAGTTGATCATGGCTTCAGACCGTGCAAAACGTATGAGACAGGCTGACAAAGTGTTTCTTCACAAAATCTTAAATTTGGCCCAATCAAAAGTTTTTTTTCCCATCAAATCTGCACATTCCAATGCTAGGTGAGTCATTTTAAAGAAAACAAATTTCTGATCGACTTCCCAACTCTTACTGTTGTTTGTTACCATTGCTATCAACACTTTAGTCGGTTTTTCCTCGTCAACTCGTGAGGTAATTTTTCTGGTAACTACCAATGATGTATTGGGGAGGGACAGTTCTGCTAAACTTACGTCAAGAAGGATAGTCAAGAACATCCCACCAGCGATGCCTCCGTAGGCAAGCTTCAACGCACTCAAATATTGTGCTTCTGTCACGTCACTTGGTTTACCACCGGTATTCCAGAAGGAAAAATCTTTGATGTTTCCGTTCTGAAAAAAAGAAGAAATATAGCAATTCGAAGGGAGCGTCAAATTATTTAGCTTCGTCAAATGACGCGGCCTCTTTGTCCAATGAAGATATTTGCAACATCGAATGAATCTTCGTCGAAGAGGCGTGCGTTCATGGGGGAAATCTCCTCGTCGAAACATCGTCGAAACATCGTCGAATCTTCGTCGAACGAAGCACAAGTCCAGAGCGGATATAAATTGGGAGTCCGTGACACGCCTCGCACAAGTCCGTCACAAGTCCAGGAACAAGAAGCAAAGGATAAACACGCACAAAAGAATGCCTTTGTTGGAGTTATTTGAATAGCTTGTGACTTGAATTAAGACTCGGGGACATAACTAAAGAATAATGTTGATCCTTGTACAAATTTCAGCCACATATACAAAATACCTTAAAATAATATACACCCGCGGTTTTTGTGTTGAATGAGGTGTAACAAATCATTTGCAAACGATTTTGTTTTTAAAAGCACCTCAAGTTGGCAATTTGTTCTCACTAAATAAATCCAAATTTTCTGGTTAAAGATCAACTGATCCCCGTAGCATTAATTACAAAGCGCATATGTATGCAAAGTGTGGCGTCATCATCTTTTGGGCCCATCCAACTTACGATTATCAGAACGATGATAGCGATCATAACGATGAAGTATAACAGAATCCACACACATTGAGAGCACACGTACGGGAGAAGAAGGAACTTGCTTCTCTGTGAAAAAAAAAATCAAAGTATGGGGTTAAAGGAGCGTGACCAGGTTACATTGATGAACACCCCCATTTTTTTTCCCAGGGGTGTTAAAATGTTGATACCATATCATGTCATATTTTTCTCATTATCATTCTGAAATCTAAATCCGACGTAAGTTTCTATGGATATCGTAAAAAATCCACCGATGTTTTGTAAACATTTATTTAGCTTCCACATCCAAATTGGAGATTGCAAATTTCCTGTTTCCTTCCCATGGAGAGTATTTTGGGAAGGTATTTTATATGATTGTTAGGATAGAATGAAATCCATTTTTAAAATCTGGTCACGGGGTGCTCCTTGTTGCCATTATTACCGCTGCCACCAGGAAATCAGCAGAAGCGTTCAAAAATGTGATCTGGTTACGCTCCCCGCATTGACACGATCGCAAGCAGGGTCATTTCTTTCATTTCGACGCATGCCATGTGTAAACAATATTTTATTATCGTATCTATGGCCTTTTTCCAAATCTCGGCTTCGTCTCCGTCTCCATTCCGCCATCTTGAAGCCGCATACCAAACTTCGGCTCGGCATCAGGCTTCATTTTGAGGCTTCGTTTTGGCCCAAATGAGGCTCCAAAACGAAGTCAACTAAAGAGGTGACTTCGGCCAGCTTCGTGACGTCATGAACTGGAAAATCACGTGACAGCAACACAAACTTTGTGAACTTTTGCAGGTTTGCTAAACTTTGCCGCTGACAAAACTCGTCTGCTAGCCCTTAAAAAAAGCCGGTGAAAAAGAGTGGTAGGCCTACTAGGCCCGACTATAGTGTTCCAAACGGTTTTTGGTTTGGCTTCGCTGAAGTGAAGCCGGAGGCGGGTTGGAGTCGGAGCCGCATGAAGCCGAGGCCTGGAGCCTGAAGACGGAGTCGAGATTTGGAAAAGGGCCCAGGTCTGATTTCATCGCTAGGAAATTAAAACCTTCTGAAACTACGTTTGTTAAAGTATGTAATCTCACAATCTTACCTTCATTACGCCAAACATGAGACATATACCGGACAGTAAGAGCATACCGCCAAAGATGGTGGTTACGCAGTAAAAAGCAACAAACGCGGAGTCTGAAAGATAAAAATTAATAGATAATGTGTTTGTCGAATAGATGCCATTTTGTACGGCAATCTTTGATATTTAAATTGATCAAAAATGTAAGCACTAAATGTGCAACCATGCATGTCTTTAAGAAACAAAAACTGCCCTACAAGATGGCAGCTATTCGATACGGTCTATTTGGCCATTTGCAAAGGCTGTATTGCCTCCACATATACAGATGGCTATGCGAAAATTCAAGATAAAGTGCATAATTGGTAAACTGCGTTTTCTCCACTCGTGATTAAAAGTGTACTTGTCGAGAAAACTGCCTTATATATATTTATAGATGCAGTAATACTCCAGAAAACCTGAAAAATCCATGCATGTTTTTGTGTATGCATAAATTAAAAATCCACCTTTAGTTTGCAATTTCTCGCACAAAGGTACCATTTTACACGGGAAAAAAATCATGTGATGCGTTTGTCACCATTGCTATCAACACTTTTAGTGGGGTTTTTCTTGTCAACTCGTGAAGTAAAATAACTGGAAATGATTTATTGGGCTTTAAAGACAAGGGCTATGTTCAGACATGGGACTACGCGCAGACCGAAAAAGGTCTAACATTCCGCGTTCGCTGCGAGGGACTTTTCCTGGCCTACAAACTGAGCTTTTCAGACATGACCGAGTTAGACCAAAAACGGTTTATCTCAGGTCACGCAGCTGCATCCTGACTTCCGCTATGAACGCCAAGAATACATGCCGCACGCTTGAGGTGAGGTGGGTCACGGCGGCGACATAGACCGGATGTTCAACTGTCCAAACACGTACGGTTCTATAGAGTCTATAGTTAAACCGAAAACGGTCTATGTAGACCGTCTCTCCTCGGCGGTCTACGTACGTAGACCGGAGTTAGACCGTTTTTTGGTACTAAAAGCGGTCTACGTAGACCGTTCAGACACAATTGAGATAGACCGTTTTTGGTTGAACCGAAGTTAGTCCGCTTTTAGTACTGTGTCTGAACAAGGCCACAGACTCGTCAGCAATGCGCGCGCGCCAAATTCGTGCCACGAAATACGCAGCTCTGCTCCGTAGCAAAAGCATGGAGCTGCGTATTTCGTGGCACGAATTTGGCGTGCGCACATTGCTGACGAGCCTGTGCCTTTAAAGAAAAGATAGCAAGGTGACACTTACGGTTATCGTCAGAAGGCAAATCATTTAGGCCGGCCCATGCTCTTCCGTTTTGGATAAGTGAACCAACACCAACGATCTGAAAGAAAAAATGGTAAATATTGAAACAAAAGATTTTTTTTTCATATTATACTACTGGGTATCGTGCTAGTCATGTTGGTGAATCTGAAAGTTTTATTTTCTTATATACACAAACAAAATTCTTTAAAATTTCTTGTGTGTTTGTAGACTTGATGTCAAGTCGGGATCGGTTGGTTCATAAACCGCGGCATCGGAGCCGCGATAGGACTGGGAACAAGTCTAGTCGACGTCCAGTAACCGACTTGAGAAAGTTGTTCGTCACTTTGTACACGGGCTATGGAGTTTGCTATACATGTACCAGAATTGGACGCAGAGATCCGATTGGTCGAGATACGGGTTTTTATTAATATTCATGTCACCTTTTTCAAAAACTTGTGTTTGTGAATTATATTTCCTCAAGCAGTGGACATATATCGGTACCATTACCCTAGAATTTCAAAATGAGATATAATCATACTAATGATTCGACCTTTGCGTTGGCCCGAGTTTTTGTTAAAATATTAATTCAAAAATCGTAGCCAACAATTCCCACAATTCTTGTGGGGGAGATCTCTTTATGTAATAGGCTGGATCCGAATTAGTGGCTTTGGCTGTTGCTATGCTGTTTCTAAGGCTTGTCATTGTCCGCCCATAGCAACAGCATAGCAACAGCCATAGCCACTAATTCGGATCCAGCCTTATTTTATTGTACATCCATAAATACCATAGACAGTTTACGCATCCCTATTGGCTAAAAGCACATCACGCGGGCAGTTTTAAACAAGGGATGAATGCCCAGTCAGTCTTAAACACTTTTTAGCCTGGCTCACGGCCACGCGCGCTCTGGTCAGCGCGTATGGAACACGGACACGTACACAGAAACTGCACGCTGGGGAAAGCAAATTGTGCACTGTGAGTACAAGTACCCGGTCGTGTGCGTGTGCGTAAAACACGTACGCTTGCATTACGCGTAACGCGCGCGATCGAACAAAAACAACTCGACGCACAGCTAGCAGTTCTACGAACGCGGTAGAAAGTGACTTCCTGCAAAACGACAAGCTAATTTTGGTGGGTTTTACCGATTTACACATTCAAAAAGGTATTTGTGAATGGGATTAAAAGTAGGTTTGGCCAGTCTTAAACAATCCGTTTAAAACCGGCTAGAGTCCTGGGCGCTGATAATGGCCCAGGACCCTAGCCGGTTTTAAACGCATATAAGACTGGCTAAACCTACTTTTAATCCAATTTATGTATGCAGTATAAATGCTCGTGACTTAAACAAAGACCTATACATTTTGGTAAACGCGGTCTACTGAAAAATGCCTCGACAAAATCATTCAAACATTAGATCCCCTCTGGTAAAAATAATAATAAACTTGTACATAAAAACGGCTCTCGATCGTGTGCGGTAAAAAGGCGTCAGACGGACCAAAACACGACCGACTATATACCGACTTGATAATTATAAAGTCTATTGTGTTTGCACGAGTTGACAAAGTTGGTATATACGCCGATCGACTTTAGTAATGCAAAATTAATGAAAAATTAATTTACTCACCATTGACCAAACTGAGATGACAATGGATCCAGTTCTTATGTCACAGCAGCAGCACCTATTCATGATCGCCATTTTGATTTTTTTCCTGTGGTCTGTCCTTAGTAAAATAAAATAATATGCACTACGTCTGCCTAGAGGCGATGTCCAGAAAAACTAAACCGGTGCGTGAAAAACTGACGCAAAAACAGTCTTTATATACCATACTTTCAGTCACGTGATACTGATACGCTCCTACGCCACTGTTGTCATGGCAACAAAGTGAACATTGACCCTTCGTTGTGTCAGCTGATGTACAATTTCGCAATACAAAGCAATGTTTTACAACCTGACCTATTTTGCAAACTTGGTTTCGTTATCAGACGAACGCATGTGATTATGTGTAGATAGGCCTAGACAAACTTGAAAGGTTTCGCTTTGTCTTTTTTTTCTGTTTTTATTAATACAACAATACTTGCAGTGTCCCCGCTCTACACGTGAAATAGGCCCATACCTTCGTTGGGTTATGGTTTGACGGAGTGTGTTCGGAAAAAAATAGATTTCGTTTTATAGCTAACAATCATCTAAAATACCTCACTAAAACAGGAAATTTGCAATCTCCAATTTGGATGTGGAAGCAAAAAGCTGGTTGGTGTAGAATCACTGCACCGGAAGATAATGAGAAACATAAATAATTTGGTATGAAAATCTCGACACCCATGGGGAAAATGGGGAGCTCTAATATGTGATGGGGACACGCTCCTTTAAAGGAACAGTCTCGTCAGCAATGCGTGCGCGCGCCAAATTCGTGCCACGATATATGCAGCTCTATATATAGCAAAGGCGTGAAACAATGGTGTGTGCCCAATTTCCATTGTTAGTTGCTCATATTGTGCGTATTTCGTGGAACGAATTTGGCGCGCGCGCATTGCTGACGAGCCTGTGCCTTTAACGAGTGTACAACTGTCAAATTTTCAAAACACCATGGCGAATATGGTTTGTTGTACAGTTATGGTGTAACGACTGTTTCAGCACGTCTAATTTTGCCACACACATAGAGATAGCACTCGGCGTAGATTCTCATTGAGCATTATCGCTTCATCATAGACCGATACAGGCGGACGAGTGCACCGCACGCAAGACGGATAAAAAAAGGAACCCAAGGAAAGGCCCCTTTAAAGGCCCCTTTAAAGGCCTTTTAAAGGCCCTATGTATCATTTGCAAGATAAAACTTTTTACAGATTCGTGGAATAAGAGTGTAACATATCTAAGGAAGAATGTTGGTAGCCTGACGAAATTGTAGCTACTTTAGATGCATTATTGCTTCAGAAAACCTTGAAAATCTATTATATGGATTTTGTGTACAAGTGATCGGTAAAAAATTGCACGGGATTTTCTTTTTGAAAACCACCTTCGGTTGTCAATTTCCAGCATGAAATACCATTTTGGACGGAAATAATTTCATGTGGTATTTGTTACCATTGCTATCAACACTTTGAGTAAGGTTTTTTTGTCAACTCATGAAAAACTGGGTCATTGCATATGATACAATGGCCCATCCGTCGTGCGTTTTTCATCCGTTTGCGTCTGAATCGCACGACCGATACAGACGGACAAGCGCAGCACAAACACAACGCACGCAAGACGGATGAAAAACGGAACTAAGGAAAGGTGGTTTTACTCTTAGAATACTGTTCATGCATGAAGCCCAAAATTAAATGTATAAAACGAAACTATTACACCGATAAAATGCCTAGATACAATATTTAAAATATCTCATTTGCATGCATTGTAACTAAGTAGGCCTACATGTACGTACATGCAAGTACAAAGGTTAGGTAGGCCTACTATACGAACACAAAGCTATAACGTGCGTCTATACTAAAATATATTAACCGTCAAATATCTTTGTTATCTAGTTGTTACCTCGAAAGCAAAAGAAATACGCAAGTCTTTTTTTTATCGATAAGGTAATGCACCTAAAAATAGACGTTCTCACGTGTGTGTAACGATATATATACACGAACTTTTTATCGGGAATCGCCATGGAAATCAAAGGCCGATTACCAATTGGCGTCAGAACCAACTGATAACATATAGGCCTAATGTCAATTGTAGCGTGAACCTTGCCGACGGAGGTAATTGCCTCCAAACATCATGGTTGCAAGATAAAGCACCATTGCAAAAGCGCAGGGAAACGGTTTAGTGATTTGTTAGTGTAGAGCCATTGCTTAGCGAGGCAACTAACAATAGACCTTTATCACGGTGCGTCCATCTTTGTCTTGTTCCCCACTGCATAGTACGTGTACGTGTCGGGCATGATCTGTGCGTGTATACGTCTGCGCGATAGCGCGTGCAGTCTTCCGTTGTTGTTTTGAGAGAATCACTGTCCGCGCTGCGCGTTTTCTTGATCGCACCGCGCGCATGTTATTGTGATGCACACAATGAACATTTTCAACACGGGGCCAAACTATTTTATTTCGGCAAGCCTCGCTTTGGTTACGTTCATTTTAATAGGGGGAAAAGGGAAGATGGCCGCACAGTGATAAAGGTCTATAGGTGACGTAATCACTTCGGTAGTCTACAGGGCATTGCATGTTTGTTTTTTTTGGCTTTCGAGATAACAGGGGTGATTAGATGCACGTCAAACGTGAACGCGAAATGGCGTGAGTACTCAAATAAAGGAGGTCTCAGAGAACCCAGGTTTGAATTTTGGTCACGGCAAAAGAGTTATAATCTTTCCACGAAAATCATATTTGTGGATTTTTGTTTTCGTCTGTTCTAAGATTACCTCTAAGTATATCGACCAAGTGCTCAGAGTATTTCGCGTTCACGTTCGCATGTGACGTGCATCTAAACATCTTTATTATTTTAATTGCAGCGTGAACCGTTTCCCAATTTTACAAAAGTAGGAAATGACTGTGTCCGAATATACTTGCTCTATACGTATTTAAATGCCACACGAGTCTATATATGGAAAGTGAACAATCGTCTATACCTATAGCGTCTTCTTTTAATAATTAGTATAGTATGCAATTTAAGGCCGTATTGTTGATGTCCCCCATAAAACGTGGCGCGGCCCCTAACATGGCGGGCTTTACTTTCCGTTCTCTCTTGGCGCAATAAACAATCTGTTGCACTTGGCATTAAATGGAAATAAAGTTCTCAAGTACCTTTATAAATTCCAAAACTAAAATACGGAGAAGAATCATTCAGTTACTAGAAATTCACCGGAATGTGAAGGCATCGCCGTTCGCTTCAGGTTGTCATGACACCATACACGGAAGCCTGTAATAGGCATTTCACGTGAATAAAACCAGGCATACTGGCGTTGTGTAGTGTCACAGTGTGTGCGTGCAAGTGGTCTTTGTGGGCCATCGTAGTAAGGCATCAAACCGTTTCAGCCAATCAGCGTCGCGCTCCACGTTAGGGGACAGTCCGGGCGATTTCGGGAAAAAGTGTTCATCGTTTTGTCCTGATTGTTTGTGTTATTTTGTACTTGTTGACGAGTCAAAATATGAAAGTATTACTTTTTCTTGGAGCCTATGAATTATACTACAAGGTGTGTGAGTTTTAACTAATTCTGCTACGGGGTTTTGCTATAAGGTGAGCGGATTTCCAGTGAATTGTCGAAGTGCGCCAAGTTAGGGGACATCACTATATAGCTAAAATAGTCAACGTATCACGTGAGCGCGGCATAACGCGTGTTATCTTGGGGCGTGATTTCGCGACCATAACCAGAATCATGTTTCTTACGTAATTTACTGATTTAACCAATTACAGCTTTGGTAGTCAGCAATCAAATCCGATCATTGGTCGAATCACTTAGGCCTATTGCATCAGAAACGTCGTTCTGGTTATGGTGACCGTCGCAAAAATACAGGACACTGCTCTTAAATGCAGTATACATCATTAGTAATCTCGAAAATCAGAAATGTTCACAGATTTACGCCTAACTTACACAATTAAACATGATGACCGTAAAAAACTTCCCCTGAAATGGTTTTGTCTGAAGTGCTATAGTCTGAGAAACGAGTAAAACAATTAGTTTTCGTCTCATGAGACAAAAATTCAATTTGCCCCAAAACCATTTCGCCCAAGTGCCATTTCGCCCCAAAGCCATTTCGCCCCAAATTACTTCGTCCAAACACTACATCGTTCAAATGCCACTTCGCCCCAAAACCACTTCGTGCACAGGCCGTGGTTCAGGGCGAAGTGGTTTTGGGGCAAAATTACCGCAAACCCTTTTTTTTTACTGTTTTCTCAAAAGTCAGACGAAGTACGGAGCTGGTTTTTGCTCAGGTTGGTTTTAATCATGAGGGGGATAAAACTATTTGCAACAGTTTACCAATCATGTATACTATCTTTAACCCATGCTCTTAACATTACAAGATGGCGTCGATTACTGCGGGCAAAGGTTGATTGCATATGTGCATATACTACTATCAATGGTAGCTTCAACATGTATACATATAAAATTTCGAATATAAAATGGTGTAAAAAGTGGAATTACGCTTATTGTACGCCCGGCGTACGTAACGTTTTACGGTAGTTCTGATCTTGTTTGCGTCAAAATCTTCGGTTCTTCTCTTTGCACGTACATAACGGACGGCTCACCAGGACTCTGTAGAATAAAGAACACAAATACGACGGAAAACAATTCCAAAATTTAAAACCCCTCTGGGAAACCTTATTTAGACAAAATTGGAAGATAGAAGTGGTTCCAACTGTCCAATGCAATGATTCCACCCAAGATGTATATTTTTTTTGTGAGAAAACGATAATTAAATATGAATTTATATAAGTGCGTGTGGACACGCATTTGTTTTACAAGGATGTCGTGATGTTAACGATACTAGGACCCTTGTATTATGGCTCAAATTTCCGCGCAGATATAGCCAGGGAAATAGCCTTAATAGGACAGTGACTTCGGATAATTTGTTGAAAGCACCGACAGTTCTTTGTTTCTTTGGAACGTAGATGGGGTACCGTTAGCTGACTAATATATACACAGTTTGGTTTTTATCACACACATACATAGTTACAAACGGCGAATGTGTGTATCATGAACTCTGTTCATTCGGGGGCAAATTCTATTCACGCCTACAGTTCGACCATAGAGTCCCTCAAACGACGGAACTTTTCCGTCGTTCGAGGGACTCTAGTCAACAATATAGTCCCTCAATCGAACTTGCTTCAGGATTTCGCCACGCGCATTCATGTATGACACGTGGTTCACAGCTAAACGCCACAACAATTCACGGTAGGACGGGCACTAGTGAATAAAGAACCCATATTTCCGATTAGACCCGACTAACTACCGTTGCGTTCAGGGCTTCGGGCCAAACGCCGAACCACAGTCAGCTCTTCCGCTCGATATCTATGGTGCATTACCTGGTACGAACGCCCTGTTGCCAAAACCCTGTACTGTGAAAAAACGCACAGAAAGCACACAACCGGTGTCGTAAAATAGAAAACGAATATCACAACTTAGTTACTTTTGCGGAAAAGTGGTAAAAAAGACTAAGTAAAAACAGCGGCATTTTTCCACTTTTAAAATTTAATGGAATTACAGGCCAATAAATAAAAACGTACCACATGTTTGAATTGTTGTGTTCATTAAAAGCACAGGCTTATTAGCAATGCGCGCGCGCCAAATTCGTGCCACGAAATACGCAGCTTCATGCCTTTGCTATGGAGTTGGCGCGCGCGCATTGCTGACGCGCCTGTGCACGATTTCAACCCTTGGCTAAAAAAACGACGACGATTCCATGACTAAACGCCGATAGGCTAAAAGAAAACTAATGTGCGCGCGCACGACGCGCAACGTTCAACAAGTTGATTGTGAATAGTCAGTTGTACTCTTGCGACTATTTATATTTTTTTTAAGCGCCGTCCGATGCCGGTCGTCTTAATGTTGCAAAACAATCGCCGACTAATTTGATGAAATGGCAGCTTTTTTTCAAATTTACTACATGTAACTGATTCTCCCTCAAACTGTATTTTCAACCACTTTTTCATTATTCAAAACCTGAACTATCTGGCTGCGTTCGGGCGTGTACTCGTGTTAACACGAGTTATACTCCTGCGCGCGTGAACGGCAAGAATAACAACACTCGGGTCAATGAGAGTATGCTCTCACTACTCCCCAACAAATGGGGAGTGTGCTCGTACTCCTGTCAAGTGTCATGTGATTTGTACGAATATGGGTGGGATTTTTGGTGAATTTGCTCAACGTGTCAACTCAATAACTGAAACAATAACTCACTAAGGTTTGTTTTAGACGGCATCAAAGGTTCTCACGACTTACGGCCTGTATTTCCTCAGTTTCTTGTGAGCAATGAAACGGCATTTTTTGTGCAGTGATGGCAAGAGACGTCCATGGCAAGAGACGTCCATCTTCACTGATCGCACGCGGACTGCGGATTTGCCGTTCGCGTGATGTGACCCGAGTGCAATGCGCACGCATTACTCCCGAGTAACGAGAACTGCACGCCCGAACGCAGCCTCAAAGTGCACGGTTAATACAACATTGTGTTTAGTTCCGACCTGTCAATCAACCGAACCCGCCGACCAATCACAACAGAGCTAGCAGATGTCACCCACATAGGTCAAAGTGCACTGTACGCTCACAACATGATCACGCGATATGTTCTGCCGGCCCCATACAATTTGTACAGTGTTGTATGCGACGATCCGGGTGAATGTTTGATTTCAAGGCCGGTGGTTTCGTTGTTCAAAGGTACGAAAGCTATATTTCGTGATGATATGATATCCCTGTATTACTGGCCCTTTACTCAGTGTGTTCTAAGATAACTGTTGACCCTGAAACATGAATACCTTTGAGTTTTCTTCAATGAATCTGTGCTTTCCGTTGAAAGTCCCATTGCTTTGTGCGTTGTGTGTGTGCCATTTTTGACGATAGCGTGTGAGCCATAGCAACAATGTCCAAGGGGGCGGGGTTAACTGGGAAAAATCGGAACTATGCATTGTTTTCCCCACCCTCTCCCGGCCCCGGACTGCACCACCTAAACTCACCGCACACCTTTGCGATTTACCGGCCAATCGGACACCGGATCCGGAAAAATCAACCAACTTAAAGCCCGCCGCACACCTTTGCGATTTACCGGATAATCGGATCATCGGACCATTTACCGGAAAGGTGTGCGCTGAAACAATTCGGGCCGGTCTGACCGTACGCCATAGACCGGAGCAAATCAAACTTGTTTGATTTTTCCGGATCCGATGGTCCGGTGTCCGATGGGCCGGTAAATCGCAAAGGTGTGCGGCGGGCTTTAAGTCCGCCGCACACCTTTGCGATTTACCGGCCCATCGGACACCGGACCATCGGATCCGGAAAAATCAAACAAGTTTGATTTGCTCCGGTCTATGGCGTACGGTCAGACCGGCCCGAATTGTTTCAGCGCACACGTACCTTTCCGGTAAGTGGTCCGATGGTCCGATTATCCGGTAAATCGCAAAGGTGTGCGGCGGGCTTTAGTTTGATTTGCTCCGGTCTATGGTGCACGGTCAGACCGGCCCGAATTGTTTGAGCGCACACCTTTTCGGTATGTGGCCTGATGTGCCGATAAATCGCGAAGGTGTGGATTGTCACTTTTATAATGACAAATTCCCCACCCCTGGGGCAAAATTTAGTGACAATATTCCCACCCAAGAGTGCAAAACATTCGGGTCTTGCTATCAGATGCACAGACATTTTTATTTCAATGGGTCAAAATCCCCACCCTGTGGCATAAAAAACGTGGCCAAGTCCCCACCTAAGGGGTGGGGCAGTGCAGGGTAGGGGGAAACGATTGATAAGTGCATAAAGGTATAGCTATTTTTAAAAAGAAAATGCATAATTTTTTGATAAAAAAAAGCACCAGAAATGATCTACTTAATACTTTTGAAAGTTAGTCACTTTAGTAGTATATAGAGTACTAAAGTGAAGATGTCACCCTTTGTGTTGCCAAGGTTACTGGGTCTACACTAAAACTGTTTCCCTGTGCTTTATCAATGGACGTTTTAGATTACCAGTGAATGTTTAGACCCAGTTACCCTGGAAAATGACATCACACTTTTGTCTCATTTCAACAGCTGTATCTATGATTTTGGCAAATCCTGAATAGAGCTTTATAAACCGAGCAACCAAAAAAATGCAAATTTTCAGTTCATTCAAAATTTGAAAATTTCTTTTGTAATCAAGTTGACATCGAAATATTCACATAACAGCTTCATTATGCATGACTGCATAAAGCTTTAGTGTGCTGAAAATTCCCACTCAGATTAACTGCTTTTTTTTTCAGTCAAAAAGTGGAGAAAATGTTTGTGTTTCTTTGCTTGCTCTGTATAGTAAAGCCTAGCGTACATCAACATGGCAACTGGAAACAACTCAACTGATCAGTTGCTGTCGGTGTGTGCGTAGCGCGCTCATCGACAGCAACTGATTAGTTGCTCAACTAGCGGCAACTGGGAGCATCCAGCCATATCTACATTTCCAGAGGGCGCACATCGACACAGCAACTTGGTAAAGCCTAGAGTACATTGACCTCGCAACTGGAAGCAACTGTTGCTTGCATTTGCTGTTGATGTGCGCGCACGTGATTAGATGCACGTGATTAGATGCACGCGAGTAACTGACAACAACTAGTTGCAAGTATGTGTACATCGACGCAACTGACCGCAACTGGGTACAACTAGTTGCCAGAAAGTAGAACATGAGCAACTCGTGGCAACTGGGATTTTTCCAGTTGCAAGTGCGCATACATCGACCTTTTTAGGCAATTGATCAGTTGCTCCCAGTTGCCGGAAACACCAGTTGCCACTAGTTGCTTCCAGTTGCAATGTCAATGTACGCTAGGCTTAAGGGTACTGAAGTAAGCCTGCCAGCTAACTCGTCAGTAACAATACAATTTGAACATAGAACGTCTAATTATATAAAAAAATGCATTGCAATGGAACTTGAGATTTGTTTATTTTTTTGAGTTGCCGCTCAGAGTCGTTGGTAAACGTAAAGGTAGCCGAGGTCCTTAGGAGGGCGCTCTGACATCGCAACTTTGCGGTCGTTGTAGATAACCCACCTACAAAAAAAAAAAAAAAGTGGAAATTTTGAAAGCCACTAAAATGAATCTGTATGGAATAAAAGTAGGCCTTTCTATTCACAAAACGAAGAACAAATATTTTGTCAATTACGAAAACTGAAAACCTGAGTAACGTAAAGTCTTTCCGAAACCAATTGACGTCAGGATTATTTTTGGCAAAGAGTAGCTTTTTGTTTTAAAAAGGCAAATGAGATTGGCCAAAAGTTAAGAACAGGTGAAACACCAAAGTATCATACTTTGCAACACTCTGAGGCAGCCGCCAAAGAGCGAGATTTACTACACTGACAGGCCGTTCACAGCCGTCAAGTTAAAGTTCAAAATACAGTGTGTACAAATAAATGTTGGACAATGGACATGTTTACACGTCAACCAGTGGCAAATCTGTTGTTTTAAATCGTCAACTGCCCCTGTGACTATACATTGCCAGAACGTGTTTACACGTCCTATGGCATCAAGTGGTTATCCCTGACCTCCGCCTTCCCCAACCCAGTCTATTTTCCCAAAAACCTAAAAACGCTTTGTGTGTTCGGGTGGGACTCGAACCCACAACCTCCTGTATACAAGGAGATATTTATTGAATTTAACTTACCGGCCATCTTTGAAGATATGGCAAACATAGTGACCACATGAAGTGGAGGTACCCATGTGACTGATAAACGCCATCAGCCGATATTCTAAAAAGACAGAATTAAATGTTTCTTATTTCAGATGCAAGACATTTCACTGATCTTAAAAGTAATCAGCGTGACCACTTAAAGAAGCCCGTTTAGATTTTTCCAGAAAATGGATTTCATTCCAACCTAAGAATCATACAAAATACATAAATTTGCAATCTCCAATTTGGATGTGGAAGCAAAAAGGTTGGTGTGATCACTGCACTGCTTTATGGAACCGGATAAATTAGTTTACAAAACATCAGTGGTTTTTGTCGATATCCTTGAAAATATACAAACTGATAAACCTGGTAAATTTAAGGAAAAATTTATACATTTCCTGAAAAATTACAAACAGTTGAAATGCTTACTTCCGCTGCCGTCCCTAATCTTTGCAGCAGTGGGCGGAGCTTCAGCTTGGTCCGTTTCCATGGCAACCACAGGGTCATCCAGATGACTGAATATCCAGTCTGCCGCTCTTTCTATGTTATTGTCCTGCATTCAGAGATTGGAAATCCATTTTTACGAATTCTAACAATTTTAAAACGAGGGGACCAAGATGTTTTACATTAAAGATGCAGGTTCGACAATGCGCGACAGACAAATTCGTGCCACGAATTTCACCGCGCTCCATACGTTGCCTTGGCAGCCCTTCTTACGGTCCCAGAGGGTGCAGGGCCATGTTAGTTGGAGTATTATGGTAAGGGTACGGGAATTATACTACTCACAATAAGTTAGGGATATTGGCATGTTGTCAATTTTAGAATTTTATTTTTTTAATTGATTATTTTCACCTCTTCCTGTGACAAGGTGTGTCTGTCATGCAGATACAATTGTCTAATCATATATTAAATCATTCAAGTGGAATACATACCCTCAATAAAATATCTGCGTACGCCCCACAATATCCCTAACTTTTTGTGAGTATTGTAGGTTGGTACATTACCGTAGCTTTGAGAGCTCTGGTCGCCTGTTCTTGACTGAATCCCATACTTATAATTATTGCTACGCCTTCTTCGTTTACGACAAACTTGGACGCTTTCTTGGAACCACCGAGTTGTAGCGGCTCTGCAAAGTCTGTATAAAAAGTGTGTAACCAATTTCATGGCGCTGCTTAGCACGAAAATTTGCTTAGCACAGAATTTATTTGCTTTATTTTGCAAAAATGGGTTGCCAGCCAAAATCGTATGTGATGAGTATTTACTGGTATTCTGCTACTGTTTTAAAGAACACAATTTGGCATACAATTTTGGTTGGTAAACATTTTGTGAAGCAAACAGAGTGCTGAGTAAATGTTGGTGCTTATAGGGGCGTGTTTAGATTTTTGCAGAAAATGAATTTCGTTTTAAAGGCCCTGTAGATGATCTGTTTTTGAGCGATTCTGCAAATAAAACCATTATAAATCAAAAGAAAGACATCAACAAACTCATCCGAAGAAATTTCAGCTTTGTTAAATGTACCATGTTTAAAAAAATCATGAAAATCCATATGCATTTTCCTGGTCTTGGCGGTGTGTTTCAAATATTCGTTCTCAGTTGATCGGGAACTATATGTGGCTTGCGTCATGCACTCTGTGCCGCACATACTGCGTGTGCGCGCGATCCATAAAAATGCATCGCGTTGGAACACGCACACGGAGTACACAGCGCCCATGCATTTTGGACCGCGTAGATGCGAACCAAAAATAAGTAAATCGTTTGCAAACGATCTAAATAATTTCACCTTCACGGATTATTTTCTGTTAAAATTATATAATTTTGAGCGAAAACCTTTCAATGGATAGTTGCTATTAATTCACTCTTTACTTTCCGAACTTTTCCCCTGTAAACTCGTCGATTACTTTTTGGGGTCATTGCAAATGATCCACTGGGCCTTTAAGCTATGAATTATATAAAATACATCCTTAAAATACTATCCATGGTAAGAAAACAGACAAATTTGCAATCCAATTTGGATGTGGAACCAAAAAAGTTTGTGTAATTACTGCACTGCTTTATGGAACCAGATAAATTAGTTTACAAAACGTTTTTTTGTGATATTATTTCCAAAATGAAATGAAAATGCCCAACACACAAGACATTTTATAAAAACTGATGAAATAATTGACAGTTATTGCTAAATGGTCTGTTGACTTTAAAATTAAAAACATAATTTTCAGACCAATTTTGACGACGGCTTTTTTTCGTGGCTCGTACGAAATTCTGTTTAAGGATTTGAGAGATTTGTTTGAACACTACCACTTCTCCAAGCTGTGTTGCATTGGGGGAATAGTTTTACCTTATGTGTTGTATACCATTGTAAAGCTCTTTTTCTGCTAAATTAAAAAATACCAATATCCAATTTAAAACAATTATGACTTTACGCTCATTTCGTCGTGACAGATGACATTCCATTTTATTTTTAAAACACCCCTATTTTAAACTGACCTGGATCAGCCATGTGTTGGAAGACCCAGTTCATAGCAGCTTCTACCCCAGTATTCTTGGTGTGGTAAACGGCCTTACGGCAGCCTTCCAGCGGAAAGCCCATGTCCATTAGCTGGTGCACTGTTTCTTCATTAATCTCTGGCTCTTGACATGCATAGGGGAAAAATAGTGGAATTTGGGAGAATTCATGGTATAGTAAAACTTGTACAGTATACAGGGTGGATAAAAAATAACGAAACCGAGATATTATTGCTAATTGTAACTGAAGTAAGGCACGTATGAATGAACGGGAGATATCTGTTAGGATGGAATCTCCTCTTTAAAATGACAACCTGATCATGTTGTTATGTTTCCGGTTGACTGAGCAGTGACCAGTGTTATGCAAGTGTCTAGTTTGGGATTTGCGCCACTTTCTTTAATGCATGGCATAGCCTGTTTGGACACCGCACCAAGTATCCAGTAGCCAAGGACGCCTCGGAAATTAACATGTCGATAAAAATGGTGGTGGGGAAAAACCTGCATTTTCCTACATGGGAATGCAGCGAGTCTTTGTTGAGTCCAAGGTCTGGGCGAAGGAGAACTGGTCGGTAATCCGAGAACATTAATGCAATTCAACAAGCCCTGCATGCAGCAGGAAGAACGTAGCAGTCATAGACAAAATGGTTTAGCCGGGACTGGCCCTAACCATGTTCAACACAATTGTTCGGTTGTACCCTTACAGAATTGTGGCTCGTAAGACATCAACTGCTTTCTGGCGATCTTCAGAGGCATCTTAGGTTTAGCCAATTGATACTTTATAGTCCAAACAGGCCATGCCATGGTACAGGCCATGCCATGGTTCAGGCCATGACTGGACGCCATTAAAGAAAGTGGCGCAAATCCCAAACTAGACCCTTGCATAACATTGATCACTGATCAGTCAACTGGAAACATAATGACATGTTTAGGGTGTCATTTTAAAGAGGAGATTCCACCCTAACAGATGATATCTCCCGTTTATTCATACGTGCCCTACTTCAGTCACAATTAGCAATAATATCTCGGTTTCGTTTTTTTTATCCACCCTGTATAGTGGCCACTCTCAGGACTGTAAAAAATTGCCACTATAAACATTGTCTGCAGACAATATTTTTGCCATTCATGTAAAGCAAAAACCATGCATGGATTTTTCAGGTTTTCTGAAGTATTACTGCATCTATGTGTGGCTGAAATTTCTACAAGGCAGTTTATCAACATTATTCTTCAGCTATGTAATGCTGTTGTTCCTGTTTTTCAAAGTTTTCCAATCATGTAATCTGTCTTTAATTGGAGAAATGAAAGCTGTTTATTTACCTGGTTCTTTGGGGCTATCACCCTCTGGTAATTCTTTCTCCCCCGGCTGAAGACCGGAACCCCTGTATGAAGTGAGGTCCAACTCATCTGGCATGTCAATTGCGACGTCTTTAGACAGATAAAAAATAATAAAAACAATTGTGAGGTATGCTCCTACCATCAAAGGCCAACTTCATAAAACTGTTCAGCAGAAAAAAATGCTTTAATGCAAAATTTATTTGCACAAACCCAAACACTGTTTCCGTTAATGTCTTTGTTACAGTTTGCATACTCTGTGTTTTTTGCGACGATATGAAAACAAGGCTTTACATAGAATCTGTTGTAAAATCTAGGGGGAGTGGGTCGGCAGTTCTGTAGTACATGTCACAGAAACTGTAGGCGAGTACAAGTAGTACTAGTTAAAAGGATTTACAAAGGGCAAGTGAGTTTGGTGTTTTCATGCTTCACAAAATTTCCAAGAAACCATTTCTTTTTTACTTGAATCTGACAACCTACCAAGTTTCTTGGGTACCCAGTTCTCCGAGAGAGTAAATTTCTTTAGTTGTATTACCAAGAAGTCGGGAAACGTTGCGAGCCTGGCCCTTCTGTAAAATTATCACAAAAAGAGGTCAGTTTAAAAATAGGTTACATCATTGGAAAACGTTTAAAAACAGGAACACCAGCATTACATAACTAAAGAATAATGTTGATAAACTGCCTTGTAGAAATTTTAGCCACATAGATGCAGTAATACTTTAGAAAACCTGAAAAATCCATACATGTGTTTTTGTGCTGAATGAATGGTAAAGAAAAATTTCTGCAGACAACTTTTTTTAAAAGGCAATTTCTCCCACAAAAGTACCATTTTACACGGGAAAAAAAATCATGTGGTGTTTGTTGCCATTGCAATCAACACTTTTAGTCGGATTTTTCTTGTGAACTTGTGAAATAAAATTTTGGATAACTGCAAATGATGTATTGGGATTTTTTTAAAACCTGAATTTAGATAAATATTCTTTGCTTTATTTAACACAAAATTTGATTCAAACATCATTTACTTGAAAAAAAACCAAAAAAAAAAACACACACACAAACAAGCAAAACCAATCAAACAAAACGAGAAAATTGTTCACCTAGTGGCGACAGATTTTGCCTGTAATGCCGAGCTGTAAAAATCGTCCACCGTTTCCTCGCCCATGAAGGTTTCAAGGCAGGCACTTAGTGGGATGCGCGGCCGCACCAAGTCCCTGGGATCAACGTGTTGTTTCTTGGATTCTAGGTCTTTCTTTTTGGCTTCGTAGGCTGCAACTTCAGCTGATGAAAAGAAAAGTGTTTTTTTATTATACCATAAAGGGGCTTGTTCAGATTTTCCCAGAAAAATATATTTCATTCTAACCTAACGATCATATAAAATACTATCCATGGGAAGAAAACAGGATATTTGCAATCTCTAATTTGGATGTGGAAGCTAAAAAGGTTGGTGTAATTACTGCACTGCTTTATGGAACAGATAAATTAGTTTACAAAACATTAGTGGTTTTTTACGACATCCTTCAAAATACACGGATTGAGAGCGCAAACTGTCAAAATGGTAATGAGAAAAATATGACAAATAATACGGTATCAAAATCAAAATACCCATGAGATAAAAAGGGGGGGGGGTTTAAAATGTGATCTGGACACGCTCCTTTAGAGTAAACCAACCTTTGTTGACGACCGCCGTTAGCGGTATCGGCAATGGCAGGAGGTAATCAGATCGTTTCTTGTAGCGCACCTGACCCGATTGCACACACTGTAGTCTTTCCTCGAGCTCAAACTTGAAGCAGTCGCATGGATTGCTGCTCCCAACGCTGTTACGCTACAAAGAAAATGAATAATTTACAATAATGATAACACTGGCCCACAGCAAAATGCGTCTGAAATATATAATCAAGCTAAACTATACTCAACTAAAAAAGATACAAGATATTCATTAAAGTAACGTAACATGTCTGGCAGACCCAACAAGGTCACAAGCCAAGACAATGCATAGTTCCGAGTTTGCCTAGTTAGCCCCGCCTCCTTGGATATTGTTGCTATGGCTCATACACTAAAATCCTATCGTCAAAATGGCGACACAATGCACAAAGCAATGGGACTTTCAACGGAAAGCACAGATTCATTGGAGAAAACTTAAAGGTATTCATGTTTCAGGGTCGACAGTTATCTTAGAACACACCGAGTAAAGGGCCAGTAATACAGGGATGTCATATCATGACATACGTGCTTTCGTACCTTTGAACAACGAAACGACCGGCCTTGAAACCAAACATTCACCCGGATCATCGCATACAACACTGTACAAATTGTATGGGGCGGAACATCGCGTGATGTTGTTGTGAGACCGTGCACTTTGACCTATGTGGGTGATGTCTGCTAGCTCTGTTGTGATTGGTCAGCGGGTTCGGTTGATTGACAGGTCGGAATTATGCATTGGTGCAGATGAAATTTACAATGCTTCACATGAATGGTGTGAAATTTCGCTGCTCCATGGTGGCTAATTTGCAAAATATTGGTATAATTGATGAAAATGGTGCCAAAAAAGCAAGATTTTTAAAAGGAAATTTGTACACATGATTTTAAGAAAGGTATGTTGTTGCACTATTTGTTGCCATTCTATGGTTGACGTTATGCTAAAAACTACCTCGGTGAAATCTGTACCACAATACGGAGAAAATGGCAGATCATTCTGTACCTCAATGATGTTGAAAAGATGAAGTAGAAACTCCTCTGCATCTTGCTGCCGATTGGTGGAGAACTCGGCGTGGCCTCGACCAATCAGGGACTTGAACATGCGTGGTGTGATGCCCTCTTGGCTCTGTGCCAATAGAAATCGCAAAGAGGTTAAAACAATTTTTCAGGTTTTTACTAAAGTCAGCATGACTGGTGTTGCAAGTGCTTTTAAATAAAAATGTTGAAAGTTGGTTAAAAACAGAGCTTTTATTCCTCCAATTAAGGACAGATTACATGATTGGACAACTTTTAAAAACAGGAACAGCATCATTACATAACTAAAGAATAATGTTGATAAACTGCCTTGTAGAAATTTCAGCCACATAGATGCAGTAATACTTCAGAAAACCTGAAAAATCCATGCATGGTATTTGTGTATGAATAAATGGTAAAAATGTCTGCAGACAATTTTTTCCCATTTTCTACCATTTTATGCAGAGAAATCATGTGGTGTTTGTTACCATTGCTATCAACACTTTTAGTCGTTTTTTTTTGTCAACTCGTTAAGTTAAATTTTGGGTAACTGCAAATGATGTATTGGGCTTTAAATGAGAGTTGATTTGGATTTCCGACGTACCAATTCTTGGGGTTCGCCGCTTTCGTCGATGCTTTGAGGTTTTTTGGAGTACTTGCCAGATTGGAGGCAGTGACCCAACTTGGCCCTGTAGAGACAGTAAGGAAAAGACCAAGTTACACATTTTGAAAACTAAGGCCGGGGTCACATGGGAAAATTCTCGTAAATACTTGATTGTGATACGATTGTAATAATTTCAACAACGACTGGGGTCAAACGAGAAACTTATTATAATTGGATCGTAATCGTATAACAATAAAGTGGGGTCACACGAGCAACACAATCTCGTCATTGTATTGTAAATACATCCCATAGTCTCTTGTGGTGGCTTTCCCCATATTGCGTGTGTGTGCTTGTTACCTGCAGTGTGCCGCGCTCGGCGAGGCAGAAAGCGCGCGGCGAGGCAGAAAGTACGCGCGCGCAAGGGGAAATGGATTGTAATACGATTACGAGATGGGGTCACACGCATGTTTTGCTAATTTATTGTAATACGATTACAATCGTATCACAATCAAATGATGAGAATTCTCGTCGTTGACCGATTATGATACAATTACAATAAATTTGGGGTCACACGCACAAAATCATGTAATCGTACTATAGTAATACTACAATAAATTGGGATGTGTAGTTCGTCTGACCCCGGCCTAAATCTTTGAAGGTGAACAATATCCACTAACACGCCATGGTATGTCAGAGAGTTAAGGCGCTGTCTCCGTTTGTACTACAACATTGAAGAGATTTTTCCATTGAATAAAATTACAAGAAACATTTATTCTTTTACATACATTTGAATGTTGAAATCTGACGTGGGGTTCTGCACAGGTGTTGAAAAAATGACTTCAGTTTGGTTGGCATATCTAAAAAGGAAGGGTAGATAGAAATAATTTAAACAATTGTGACAAAACAGTTTTTAGAAATATAAAAGAACGTTTAAACATGACCATTTATTAAAATTTATACCAGTAGTTAACAGTTTAGTCAAATGTACTTACTTTTGAATGAAGTCCGGGAGCGTGAATATGACCTGCATGACAGAGTTCATGTAACAACTGCAAAAAATAAAATAGAACACTATTTTAATATCTCCAAAACTTGATTGTAATCTTAAAAACAAAATGTTGGATGATTTAAATTATGCACTGTATAATACCTATTGCACAGGCATGCTAATAGACTACTAAAGTGTGACGTCGGTTGCCATGGTAATTGGGTCTAAACATTCGCTGGTAATCTGAAACGTCCATTTGTATAGCGCAGCCAGGGAAACAGTTCACTGGTTTTAGTGTAGACCCAAAAACCGTGGCAACACACAAAGGGTGATGTTTCACTTTAGTAGTCTGCAGCTCATACCTATTGCCCAGTCATGCCTATATTTAACATCTATTTCCCAGCTTGCTCATGCCAATAGCTCGAACTTATTGCCCAGGCATGGCAATATTTCATATCTATTGCCCAGATAGGCTGATATTCCTACCTTTTGCTCAGGTTCCTCATGCTAACACTTTATGACTATTGCTCAGACATGCCAATATTTCATACCTATTGCTTAGGCATATACCAATAGTTCATACCTATTGCCCAGATTCCTATAACTAACAGTTCTTGCCTATTGCCTGGGCATGCCAATATTTTACAATTATTGCCCAAGCATGTCAGAAGTTCCTACCTATTGCCCAGGCATGCCAATATTTCATACCTATTGCTCAGACATGGTAACATTTCATACATACTGCCCAGGCATGCCAAAATTTCACACCTATTACCCAGGCATGCCAATATTTCATACCTATTGCTCAGACATGGTAACATTTCATACATACTGCCCAGGCATGCCAAAATTTCACACCTATTACCCAGGCATGCCAATATTTCATACCTATTGCTCAGACATGGTAACATTTCATACATACTGCCCAGGCATGCCAAAATTTCACACCTATTACCCAGGCATGCCAATATTTCATACATTACTCAGACATGGTAATATTTCATACCTATTGCCCAGGCATGTCAAGATTTCACATCTACTTTGGTGTTCAAGCACCTATTGCCCAGGTTCTTCATGCAAATAGTTCTTGCCTATTGCCCCGTCATGCTAATAGTTCCTACCTATTGCCCAGGTTCCTCATGCCGGTGTAGCCTTGTCCAAACAGCGGTGTCAGCTTGCTGCCGGTTTCCTGTATTACGTCCCACTCTGCTACTTTGGTGTTTAAGTACCTATTGCCCAGGTTCTTCATGCAAATAGTTCATGCCTATTGCCCCGTCATGCTAATAGTTCCTACCTATTGCCCAGGTTCCTCATGCCGGTGTAGCCTTGTCCAAACAGCGGTGTCAGCTTGCTGCCGGTTTCCTGTATTACGTCCCACTCTGCTACTTTGGTGTTTAAGTACCTATTGCCCAGGTTCTTCGTGCAAATAGTTCATGCCTATTGCCCTGTCATGCTAATAGTTCCTACCTATTGCCCAGGTTCCTCATGCCGGTGTAGCCTTGTCCAAACAGCGGTGTCAGCTTGCTGCCAGCTTCCTGTATTACGTCCCATTCTGCTACTTTGGTGTTCAAGTCAATTTCTAGCTCTGTCATAGTCTTGTCAGTCTGAAATTAAGTATTGTAATTTTAATAGTCAAACACAAGGAACTTTTGACAAAGGTATTTCCTCGAAAATATGGTCTGTGTTGCCAAAATGCCCCCTTTACTGTGGAAAGACCCAATTGAAAATGTTTTTTTGAAAATGTTGGAGTCGCCCAAGCCTACTTGCAAATGGTGCCCTACTTGGCAGTAGTTTTACTTCTTATCGTTTATTAAATTTGTAGTAGTTGCCAGGACTACTGAAAATACAAGAATCATACCTTTTCCATAATCATCATATTGATGCCAAAGTGGGCCAGATGTTGAGCTAGCTTGGGATCCTGCACCATGTCATCCTCATCATATGAAAACACATCTGTTAACGCAACAAAAAGCAGGTAATGAACCTCTTAATTGAAGTCCAGAATCAAAAGCAATAGATATTAACATCGAAACAATAACACAGCTGATTTGGACAGCACTGGGAAGGACCCACAAATAACGATAAAATGAACGATAAAATGAACGATAAAATTTACAATCAAATTAACGATTAAATTAATGATCAAATTAATGATCAAATTAATTGGAGCCAAGAATAGTATAAATGTATGCATATATGAACCGATGTATCTATTTACTAGAGTACACACACACAAAAAATACAAATGTGACAAAGTGACTTGCTCAAGAACAAACAAAATGTATAACTATCCATTTTTGCAATTGATGCAGTGTCAATTATCTACAGTAATACAAACATGTACATGTAGGGCATTATGGTTACTATTGTGGAAGCCGTCACGGGTTCGAATCCCACCTGAGCACACCATGAAGTTTTTTCTTCAATTTGACAGAAAGGTACTAAGCGATGGGTTAATTTCATAGAGTTGTTTAGCAGCTGATTTTGTGCAAACGGAGGCTCCAGCTATTTCATGGAGACCGTAACCAGAAGCACTGCTAAACGTCTGCTAGCTTCAGAGGCAATATTTGCTAAACACTAGTGACGCAACAATGCCCGTTGCTAAGCACGCTGCGACAGTGAAATAGCAGTACTGTTAGCACAACCTTTCTGCTACAGTAAGTGGGTCTTTCTATAAATTAGGGGTCAAAAAGTGTGACATTTAGTGTCCCCCGTTACACCTGATATGTTATTTTTCGTACAAAAATAATTAAAATGGCTTTTAAACCATTTTGTATGAATTGTACTTTATGTACTCACTCTTTGAGATGGAAAGTATTCAAAGAATGTGTCCTGAATTTACAAAAACAAGATGTGAAATGTAACGGGGGACACCAACATTGGACCCCAAGTACGCATTTTCAACTAATGCTTAAGCAGCGCCATGAAATTGGCCCCTGAGCATGCCAAGTTTTTAGTACAATTTGAAGAAATGGTGTTAAGTACTGGGGGAAAACAGGAGTGAATTTTGACTGAACATAAATTTACCAGCTCCGCTTGGTGTAATAGTTCCTAGCTTGACAGTTAATGGGTGTTTCATCTCTCCGTAGTGCTCTAGAGCATGATTGTTGCCTCCCGACCCGTCAAAGTACCGCCTTCCACACAGCACGGCACCGTCCGTAAGATTCATCCACAGGTTGTCGGTAAAGTCGCACCGGCTGCATTTCCAGCCGCTTGGGGGGACTTTGACGCCATTGTCCAACTGTTGGAGGTTCTCAGCATGTCTGAACAAGTTAGGAAGGAGTTGGAAGTGAAAGACAAAAACATGACCCCATTTTTGTTTGTCGACATGATGTAGACCTGTTTTCTTGAAAAATCTGAACACGCTCCTTTAATGTATACTGAAACGCAAAAGAAACTCACCACCTTTTAAACCTTTAAATAGCAACAATAACACTGCGTGTAGTAATGTGTGAACTTATTTGTGGACAATAGTGTCCTCACTGTCAGACCAAACGGTGTCTGAAGTTCACTTGAACCTTCAATGGTCACTTCATGGCACAGCTAAGCTGCGTTCCAAACACGCGAACGTTGCCAACGTTCGCCACTGGTTACAGTGCTTTTGTGCACTAGTCTATGAAAAGTCGGGTACCAGTTGTTGGCGAACGATGCAAACGTTTGCAATGTTCGCTAGTTTGGAACGCAGCCCTGTTGAACAGCTGTTTTGACTGTCAGTGATTGGCCAAGGGGTATGGGATGATTGTAATGAGCAAATGATTGCATTTCAAGCAACATGCCAAGACTGATAAACAGTATGCGCCGACGATGCACTGCCTGTATCCAAATCAATGGTGGCCACACACGCTATTGAAAGGGACTGACATCGCACCCACTTCTGTTCTTTACTGCAGAACAAACTGATGAGATGGTGTATCTTAGTCAAAAACTTGACATGTCATCAATAAAATGCCCATGTTTCAATTAGCAATTGTTGGTTTGTTTTATTTTGAACTGTTACAATTGCATTACATGTTAAACAAGTGGTAAGTTTCTTTTGCGTTTCAGTATATTATAATTGATACTAACTTTGAGATGACGCGAGCCTCCCCATCCCATGCTGCCACTTGATCCTGTCTGGAGGCAGACTCCGCTTCAAGAATCCCTGAAACTACTTGCTGTACCTGCAAAAGATTTTAAAGATTTTAAAGACAACCAAGGCTCTCGAGCAATTAAACAAGTAACCATTCAAATACAGATTGGACTTTTGGCATGATGTTATGTAGCACAATTCATTATTAATAATTGAATTGAAAGATGAGTCCCGATTGGAATTTAAAATCGAAATGACAAGGGGCTGTCCAAAGTTGTCCACATTTTCACGGTTCTACAAAAAGTAGTATTTTTCAAGACCCCTTTCTCCCCAAAAATACTACTTATCAACATTTTTGGTCACTACCGCGAAATATCAACATTTTACAGTGCATGTAAAGTCGTACGCGGCCCTCGACGCACCTCCCCAAACAGCCCCAGGACAGCCCCAAACTTAAGTGGTTTTCAACTTTTGGGTGATAACAATTTTTAAGCTTTACCTTGAGAGGCAGTTCAGGGTTTGGTAGTGGTACTACAAGAAAGTCTGGCAAGATGACGACGGAATTATTTTCTTCGTATTCATACTGATTCTGGTCTTCAACATCGAAGCCGCCTTCAACACCTGCAATCATGGGGCACAAAATTCAAAGTGGAATTTTAATTTGTGCAAAAATGTATGTTGTGTCTTTTGCCCTTTTCCTTTTGTTTTGCGTTTGTATGGATATATTTACATTTCAAATATTTACATGAACCAAAATTACACTTTAGGCTGTCCGTTTTTAGTTTTAGTTCTTTTCTGCATGTTGTCCATGTGGTTTTTCGTTTATGAAACAATGCATAGTTCCGAGTTTGCCTAGTTAGCCCCGCCCCCGTGGATATTGTTGCTGCATGGTTCACACGCTATCGTCAAAAATGGCGACACACTACGCACAAAGCAATGGGACTTTCAACGGAAAGCACAGATTCATTGGAGAAAACTCAAAGGCATTCATGTTTCAGGGTCGACAGTTATCTTAGAACACACAGAGTAAAGGGCCAGTAATACAGGGATGTCATATCATGACATACGTGCTTTCGTACCTTTGAACAACGAAACGACCGGCCTTGAAACCAAAAATTCACCCGGATCATCGCATACAACACTGTACAAATTGTATGGGGCCGGCAGAACATATCGCGTGATCATGTTGTTGTGAGACAGTGCACTTTGACCTATGTCAGTGATATTTGCTAGCTCTGTTGTGATTGGTCGGTGGGTTCGATTGATTGACAGGTCGGAACTATGCATTTTCTTCCAAGAGAGTTAGTGCAACTCATTCCAAATTAAGTGGATAATGAATGGGCTGTATTGGAAATTTGAAAATGCTGTTTTTCCCTCCAAGAAGTCTCTTGTTGACATTAACTTTAAAAGAACTGATTTTTATGAAAATTATAGTATGTTTGGAACTGGAACATATTTTTGTGTTTGCAAATGGCACGCTTGGTATAACCCCAATGGTACCAAACCCTCCTATTTGTACATGATATTCCATAGGACTAAGGACCAAGGGATTGTGTGATGAAGATTCGTTTGCTCACCAATAGCTAATCTTGTTGGTTTGGGCTTTTCCTCTTCCTCTGCACTCTTGGGTAGCGACTTGGAAAACAAATTCAAAATTTATATGGTATTTTTTTCGTATACATTGAACAAAGATTTTAAGGAAATTACCTCCTGGAATCAACACATAATGTAATTTTAAGATATACTTCCCACTTGCACTTTTGTCGCAAATGTTGCTTTTCTGTAGAAAAATCACATTTTCTACTTCAAAAATTGCCTTCAGTTAGTGCACAAGATAACCATTCACGCGCGCGCGCAGCGCCCTCTGTTGTCGCGCTTACGCACAGACCGCTCGCCGCGTCATTTTGTGCATTACTTTATGCAGTAATTTTATCATTTATTTATCTCAGAAATGCAACATTTGCGACGGAAGTGTCAGTGGGAAGTATATCTTCGAATTAAATAAGCTATCGATTGCACTATATAACTTCACCCAAATCCGTGTTCAATGTATACGAAAAAAATACCATTTATATTGTTGAGTTAAAACCATTTTCACACAACAGACAAGTTGCAACAGATAGCAAAAATACTTTTGTTGCAAAAATTCATCAAGCGGTTCCTATTTTATGCTCGTTAAATAGTGAAATTTACGTGCGGAATCGTCACTGAAAATGAATAGACAGCAACTTCAAAAATTGTGATGTGATGCAAGGCGCCCTCCTTGGCACGAAGCACGTTATTTTTTCTTGGTTAGTCTTAAATTCAAGCGTTATATATTTATCTTGTCCTTCAAGAGCAGACTGTAAACAGGGCGCCATCAACTGACAATAAACAGCGGTGCCAAGTAGAGCATGTGGGCACTATAGGCGCGGGCTTTGTTATGCCTATAGTCATGCCTGTATTGGTGTCTTGAATCAAGACTTGGTAGTTGACGGCGCCCGCCAACTGCCAATTTTTGTGATATTTTGGGGCTGAAAATCTCACCACTGCACAGGTAGATTTGCGTGATATTTGGCACAAATACAAAAAAACCAGCCCCAATAGGCCTGTACCAAAAAGAAATCGGCCTGGCAGATTAAATGAAGGCAGCATGATAAATACCTGATCAATCTCTTAACTCTCATCATCAATTCTTAAAAGCTAATAAAACAAAGCATGACAGCACTGTGCTTCAGGTGGAATGCCAAACAAAAGAATTAACAAAAAACAGTCATAACAATCGTGTCAAAGACATACCTTTTTCTTGATGGTTTTGAGATGAAGATACACCTTGCTGCCTGTTCTGTGGAAGTGTCTGAGTACATGCTCCTTGCCGAAGCCAAGAAACGTCTTCATGCAGACGTACAGGCCTGTGTCACTCTCCTTCAGTTCAAATACAACAATAATTTATTGAAAAATTGGGAGAGATGCCTGGTACTGTATGTGCGAATAATAGACCTTATCGCAAATACCGCTTGGGCGAGTTTGCACAAAGGCACAACTGTATTGTGGGAAGGAAAACGGGGCAAAGTCTGACCTGAAAACCTTCCCACAATACATTGCTGCTTTTGTGAAAACTTACCCAAGCGGTATTTGCGATAAGGTCTATGTTTGCAAGGACTTGGATTGAATCGGAAAATGTTTATACAATTAGGCATATATGGAAATACGGCAGTCTTACATTGCATTCAGCCATTATATCGCAAAAGAATCACAATCACGATCCGCACCCCGGCGCCACTTCGCCAAACACTTTATTTGCGATTGGCCACATAATTGGGTCAAGGGGAGAGTAGGCTAAGGGGCGAGTTGGTTAGGGGGCGACTTGGAAGGGGCGAGTCGGTCAGGGGGCGAGTCGGTCGAGTTGGAAAGGGGCGAGTAGGTAAGGGGCGACTTAACCTGATTCCACGGAATTTATACCTGTCCGAAAATTGGGCAAGGGTGTGCAAGCGAAAACGTTGATAGGCTACGGAGATAAAACGTCAAAATACACCAGTCTGTATAAATACTTACAGGGTTGTCAAAAGAGAAGGCACATTCATCCTTATAGATTTTATCTCCCCCAAGAGGCACTCGAATTTCTTCCAAAAATTGCTGCAACATGTGCGCGGCCATTTTTATTCTGAATTCTCGCAAGATTTGATGAACTCTCGCGTGTATCGCACGTGCACGATGGCGAGACTTGCGATTTGGCAGACTGGTTTCCGGTCCAAAACCTTTTACTCCTAAAATATCCGAAAATTAATGGCAGTTAATTTAATAATCAAGTGAGCACCGTAATTTCTTGTTATAATTTATATCTAATCCATAGGTGATACAAAGTTATTATTTTAGTTCTCCTGGTTCCTGGCTCCTGCACCGTCAAACTCTAAACTCTGAAGATAATGAAAGGACTGAGAACTAGTTTAATTACCTGTTGGCCAGGGCGAGTTGAGGCTTGTTGACCAATCACAGATAAGTTAGGTTCATAGATTGGAATGGGAGTGTGAAACAAGACTCGTGAATGGTTGAAAATTTGTTCGAAACCGCGATTGGCATAATATGCATCGACACATCGCGATCGTCGGTGAGTGATGATGCAAGATATTTCACGTAAAAACTGAGACTTGTGAGAAATGGTTGTGCGGATTTGTCGTAGCTTCGTAAATGAAGTTCTTTATCAGTATGTTTGGCTTTGTAAAGGGGAAATAGGACTTTAGAAATCAGAACTTTAAAAACTAAAAACGAAACATTTTCAAGTTTGTCATGTTTGTCACCTTTGTGGAGGGACATCTCGTCCGTGCGTTGAGACATGGGGCCTGTTTTGGCGGCCACAACCAGAAACGTGTTTCTGCTAATTCAACCAATGAACGGCTTCGGTTGCCGACGACCAAGGCTGGCCATTGGTTGAACCATTAATTACGTCAGAAACATGTTTCCGGTTATGGTAGCGAAAACTGGTTATGCCATGGATGGTTGAGAGAAATCGTCCGTGGCTTGCGTTGCGTTGAGACAACTCGACTCCAATAAAAATCAAAGACTAGGCTTAAAATTGATTTGGAAATTTTAAAAAATCTCGTGCTTATCTTTAAAAACAATTATCAATGCTTTAGGACTCGAGTCCGGACTTGGACTCCAGTCCTGATTTTCAAGAACTCGGACTCGGCTAGTCAGAACTCGGACGGTAAGGACTCAGAGATTTGGGCCGAGTCCAGTGAAAAAAGAAAATTTAGGCCTACAATATTGTACAAAAACCACATTATTTGAAGTAGGCCCTATTTCAAACATGTGAAATAAAATTCTGAGAATGTAAAATAAATCATTTCTACCACTAATTTTGAGCACTTGAAATGTATTTCACCTCCCAAAGAAACATTTATCTTTGCCTATTAAAGCAAACTTACGAGCTGCTAAAGATCACAGGCACGATCAATGACACTTGAAATTGAAATAAGGACTCGGGACTCGGACTCGGCCTGCTGAGGACTCGGATGTTTGCTGGACTCGGACTCAAGGACTCGGACTCGGACACCAAGGACTCGGACTCGGGAAGTAGGGACTCGACTGTCAATTATTAATTTCCTTGAAAGTAGCCGACTGCTTCCTGACGGTTTCTGGCAGTTACTGACGGCTCCTGACAGTGATTAGTAACAGTAGGACCCATTAATTAAGCTATGTGCAAATCTATATAAACATTTCTGATTTTCGAGATACCAATCATGTGTTCTACCTTTAAGTTTGCCTGATGTAGTTTTGAGTTGTCACACATTTTGCAATGGAAGTGTCCATGCAGAGGAAACAGGAACCCTGTATTTCAGCTCACTTCCTGTCAGCTGAGGTGGAACAGTTCTGGAATCGGTTCTTGCCCAACAGTACTAGTGTCTCATAGATGTATTTCAATACCGGTACAATGTTATACGTAGTGCTAAATTACTAGAGAAATGAAACTAAATAGTGCATGAAAGGGTACTTAGACATAATTGAGAAGTTGATCATGAATATTTTTCTTTAAAATAGGGCGCTTTCACAGGGGTTCAAAAGGTCACTATTGCTTGTCTTCCAGAAAGGGATAGAACAACAGAGCCACGTGGGGAAATGCATGTGGCTGCTAGCAGAAAACCATGTGGCTCTATTGTTCTCTCCCATTCATGAAGACAAGCAATAGTGACCCGTGACCTTTTGACCCCCTGTGAAAGCGCCCTATAACTTATCCAGTACATGCAAGTACAGATTTGATTAAAAAAAAGTCTCAATTCTCTCCATTTCTGGCCAAGCTGCTCAATCCTGTCATCAGCACTTGCAATGTAGATTGTGGCATTCCCCCAAAAAATTGCTTATTTAGATTATGTGTTTACCCCATGGACACAAACACATCGGCACCAGCGAGGTTCGAACCCACAACCTGTTGATCATGAGTACAGTTGTGTACCCATTAGACCAAACGTACTTCACAACTTAGTTTGTTTTCTTTCCTTTGTTTAGGTGAAGAATTAAACATCGAAGTATACAAGTGATACTCTTCCATTGTCAATTGCAAGCAGTTGGAGAAGTGATTTCTGCATTTGTTAAAACGTGGGCTTTAACAAAAGATGGGAGCAACAGAAAGCAAAACTCATCAGGACTTGGACTTAAAGGACGATCACAAGAACAAAACCAAGGACTCCGATGACGGCGCGGACCACCATACCCCAGTTGCCCACCGCAGACTAATGAAGCTCAGGGACCCCAGATCACCCACGGACGGCGTGCAACGAACCCCGATCATCGTGCCTAAACCGGGGAATGTTGATGACGATAGCTTCGAAGATCCTCGGTCGCCTACGTCAAAGATTGCTCGGACGCCCATCCCGGACACTGATCCAAGATCGCCCACTGCTGGCGTTTCGAGAACACCGTGTCCGTTCACCTACCCTGATCCCCGGTCACCCACCGTTAATGTAGCGCGGACGCCACTGATGAACGAATCTGAATCAGGTACAGGTTAAAGGAGTGTGTCCAGATCATATTTTTAGCACCCCATTTTTCCCATGGGTGTTGAGATTTTGATGCCATCATTTGTCATATTTTTCTCATTACCATTCTTAAATTTTGGAAAGAATTTAAAAGTTGATCATGTCTTCATACTTGTGTGCAAAACATGAGACGGGCTGAAAAATTTATAAGCGTTTCCTTACAAAATCTTAAATTGTTTCCCACTCGAAATTTTGGGTTTTCCATCAAATCTGAACATTCTAATGCTAGATGAGTCATTTAAAAGAAAAACAAATTTCTGAAGAAAACAAAATTCTCAACTCTTACCGAAATTTTGTGCTCTCAATGTGTATATTTTCAAGGATGTCGTCAGAAAAACACCGATGTTTTGTAAACTAATTTATCCGTTCCATAAAGCAGTGCAGTAATTACACCAACTTTTTTGCTTCTACAACCAAATTGGAGATTGCAAATTTCCTGTTCTCTTCTCATGGATAGTATTTTGGGAGGTATTATATATGATTGATAGGTTAGAATGAAATCCATTTTCTCGAAGAATCTTAACAAGCTCTTTAAAATCCAATCATTTCATAGGAAGTTTTAAGATGCCTTCGGGAGACAAAAACAAGAAAATCGAAGAAGAGGCTGAGGATACAAAAACCCAAGAAATAGAAAACGCTTCCAACAACAACAGTAGCGACACGACCCGGCTAATCGACCAATCAGACTCGAGCAAAGAACAAGACCCCGCCTCTTCCAATGCAATCCCTGCTGCGATGAAACCGTCTACAGTTAATGGGCCAAGTTCTCAATTGGGCGATATCCCCGAAAGCTTACCTACTGAAGTCGAGGCTGATGATTCGCAGAGAAGGAGTCTAATTGTGACTGATAAAGGTATGGTAAACTCGTGAATTTTTAATCCTTGGCAAAATATTTGGTGTGGGCCCAACCATGGTACTTGTACTTGCACCCTAATTGAGTAAAGCACTAAACTGTATTTCCTCTATCTTTTCAATAGACCGATCCAGTAAGCTCCGCCCATTTCAAAATTGCCTAGCAACATGAAACACATGTGAGGCACGTGTGCAGTAGAGTCGCGTGGCCGTGCCATGCGTCAGCGCCCTGGTCAGCGCGTATTGAAACACGCACACGCACACAGAAATTGCACGCTCGAAAGCAAAATGTGCACTTAAGTATCCGGTCGTGTGCGTGCACGTACAACAAGCCTGCAATACGCGTAATGCGCGCGATCGAACAAAAACATCTCAACACACATCTAGAATGCAGTGAATGCACAACATAGCAAAACGACAAGTTAATTTTGGTGAGTTTTTCCCGTTTACACAAAAACACATTTATGAAGGGATTAAAAGTAAGTTTGGATGGTCTTATACAATCCGTTTTGAATCGGCTACGGTCTGCGCTGATAAAAACGATATGTTTATGGTGTTTTTGCGTCACTCGTGCTGCATTTGCCGTAGCTCTGTGCACAAAATTGAGGACTCGGGTAACCAAAATGGAGATCCACTTTTTGGTAACCTGAGGCTGTGATTGGTCAATTCCAAAATGGGCGGAGCTTACTGGATCGGTCTATTGAGCGGCGTTCGATGGCCTGTTCCTGACACGGATTAACCCGTTCTCACACTTGAATGACGGGAACACGACCCATGCACACTGCACTCGGAATACTTTCACACACCACCTATCAATCGAGATTAACAAGTTACCCATGTCAAGAACAGTTCATCCGAACTCGAACTTTGATGTAAAGCTGTAGGTGTAGTGTATGTGTGCGTGTGAGTTTGATCCAAGAATTGCGTTGTTGCAAAGCGGTTTCCGGATTACAGGTCAAAAACAGCAGCCCGCCATGGCAAAGAATATCATAATTGACGGACGTGTCAAAGGGCATGTATATTTTGTGTACAATGCGTGTTATTTTTAATTTATTTTCTAAAATCACCATTTTTGCACCCCAAGGCACGTTGTGTTTTTTGTCTCGATGTTCACTTAATTTTTCAGCCAAAGAGTGTGTGGTGGTTTTTATGTTTTTGTTTGTTTTGTTTTCAAGCAATTGCATGCTGCTTTCTGTTTTAATTTTGCCAATCCATCCTTTTTACAAGTGTTATTGATAGTATACCGGTACATGATTGGTAAACTGTTACAAATAGTTTTATCCCCCCTGTGTGATTGAAGATATGCATGATTAAAGCCAACCCGAGCAAAAAACCAGCTCCGTACTTCGTCTAACATTTAAGAAAACGGTCAAAAAAGGGTTTGCAATCAATTCGCTCCAAAACCACTTCGCCCTGAACCACGGCCTGTGCACAAAGTGGTTTTGGGGCGATGTAATGTTTGGACGAAGTGATTTGGGGTGAAATGGCACTCGGGCGAACTGGTTTAGGGGCGAAATGGCACTTGGGCGAAATGGTGTTAGGGACGAATTTAATTGTTTTGCTCATTTCTCAAAGACTATGGCACTTCAGACAAAAACATTTCGGGGGAAGTTTTCTACGGTCATCATGTTTATGTTGTGTGAGTAAGGCGTAAATCTGTGAACATTTTTGATTTTCGAGATTACCAATGATGTATACTGCCTTTAAACTGTCAATATTCACAAAAATCCAAGGTGAAAATACCCAAAGGTTGTGTGTTAAACCCGTTTAGAAAAATTAAGGATAGTTCTCAGCACTACTAGATTCTCTTTGTGTTTTGTGTCCATTAGGTCCCAGTGTATTGGCTGAGGACCCCATGTGACTTGCATGCGTCACCTGACCTGTCACAAGGTCGGTTTGTTTGTTGCACCTCCTCCAGTGAGGATTTAACATTTTGACTAACCATTACATTTCCCCTAATTTCTAGGTTTTTTGGACAGGCTGATGAATTTCATGTCTAATTCGAATTATAGGAAAGAAAAAATAAGTCAGTCCTGTTAAAATGATAGGCTGGAAAAATACATGCACTCTATTACAAACTAAGCTTTTGCTCACAAATTGAAGAAAACAAGTTGATTTGTGATACATAAAAGTCCATGTGTCTAAATTGGCTGAGCACAAGACACTACTTACAATTGCATTTTGTAAAATTTTTGCTTAGAGAAACATGTCACTTGCTAAGCTATGATGCAACAATGTGCTGCCCTTCATTGCAACAGCTTGTTTTGCTAAGCTCATGCACTTTTCTGCTTACAGCAGCTGTTTAAGTAACCCCAAATTTGGAAGCTTTGTAATCTTTAAAGAAGTTTGTCCAGATTTTTTTTTTGAGAAAATATATTTCGTTCTAACCTCGCAATCATATAAAAAAAACTCTCAAAAATACTATCTATAAGAAAATAAACAGGAAATGTGCAATCTCCAATTTGGATATGGAAGCAAAAAGGTTGGTGTTAATCACTGGCATTCAATGAAATTCAATCTGTAAACCTTTGTTTCATCAGGACCAACCAAAAAATCCAGAAGTGCAAGTTTGACCAAATCAATCAAGGCCAAGATCATCGGCGCATCCCACTCTACGCCCCCTCGGTCACCCCTCTCCACCCGCAACATGGACAAGGACGCCCTCGGAGCGGTCCACATACACACCGGGGACCGCGTGCTGTACGACAAGGCCGGGTCGCGTAGGGGACGAGGCAGCGGCACGCCGACGCGACTCGTTGGGAAATACGAGCCGATAATAGACAAAGAAAACTTGTAGCTAAATACTCAATGTTTGTCTTGTTGTGCAGCACTGTTTCACCAACTGATCCATTATTGTATTACGGTTTACCAAAAGGGGCGTTTAAAAATAAAATGAAATTTCAAGTTCATGCCTTTTAACGGGCTGTTTAGGAATAACTCAGTTATTTCACCAGTTTTTATAAAATGACTTGTGTGTTGGGCATTGCCAAGCTTAGGTACACCCACAAATCTCGTTTTGGAAATGTCCCATGCTTAAAGGCAGTATACATGATTGGTATCTCGAAAATCAGAAATGTTCACAGATTTACGTCTAACTTACAGAATATAAACATGATGACCGTAGAAAACTTCCCCTGAAATGGTTTTGTCTGAAGTGCTATAGTCTTTGAGAAATGAGTAAAACAATTATTTTTCGTCTCATGAGACGAAAATTCAATTCGCCCCAAAACCATTTCGCCCAAGTGCCATTTCGCCCCAAATCACTTCGTCCAAACACTACATCGCCCAAATGCTACATGTACTTCGCGGCGAAATGACTGCAAACTCTTTTTTGACTGTTTTCTCAAAAATTATACAAAGTACGGAGCTGGTTTTTGCTCAGGTTGGTTTTAATCATGCATATGGGTCTTTCTATAAATTAGGGGTCCAAAAGTGTGACATTTGGTGTCCCCCGTTACACCTGATATGGCTTTTAAACCATTTTGTACGAATTGTACTTTATGTACACACTCTTTGAGATGGAAAGTATTTAAAGAATGTGTCCTGAATTTACAAAAACAAGATGTAAAATGTAACGGGGGACACCAAAGCTGGACCCCTAATTTATAGAAAGACCCATATCTTCAATCGCACAGGAGGATAAAACTATTTGTACAGTTTACCAATCATGTATACTATCTTTAAAGTTCCTGAAAATAATTACTACTTGTATAATGTAAAGCTGCTAAACAACTGGTCACATTTACTATAGGTTTTCTCGTTCAGTTTTAACAAAGTACCTCCCAAGTTCCTTTTAGACGCATTTGTTTTTGCGCAAATTTGAATGCAGTTTGGGATCATCCTCCAACTACATGTATTTAAAGAGAGCATTCCATTTGGTTTTTCGAGCACGCAATCAGGAAAATTCCGCACTCAAATATAAAACTACTCGCATTCAATTTTAAAATCCCAGCGAAAATTATTCAATTTCTCCCAAGCGCCGAGCTTGTGCTAAATTGAATGAAGATTCAATGCTTTGTATTTGAATGACGCACATTTCAATGTGAATGTCATAGCAAACAAATGTGAATGTATTTAAACAAAATCGAATGACGTGCAGATGAATATAAGAACCAAAGAAATTGCGTCCTGATCAAATTCACTTGAATACGTACATGTACTTCCACAAACGAAATTGAATGCATTTCTGATGAATTCGAGTGAGAAAACCTATATCAAGTATTTCGAAGGGATCAGCAATTTTGTTACTTACAACTGAACTATGAAATCAAAATTCATCTATGCAAAGTCCACATGTAAATAATGAGCTACAATCAGGGAGGTTGTGTGAATGCTGTAACCTTTAAGTATCATTTGTATGTATCTTTACTACAAATGAAAAGAGTGCCTTGAAATAATTTTTGGTGTGACATTTTTTCGCACTACCAAAATGTAAATTGTACTTGCATATCACCGTTTTTGTATCTTCGTTTTCTTCCATTTTTATACTATGCCACATTCCATTTTCTGAGTACTGATTGGCTGTTAAGTGTCACATGATAACCTTTAGTACCAATTCAAACACTCAAATATATTTGCATAACAGTACAATGGAAATGTATGTATATACTATTTCATTTATCCTATGGTTTTGTATGTTTTTCCTATTATTGTACACTATGAATGTGCATTGTAAGAACACTGTGTATATTATAGAACATTCAGGGATTTTGGTTAGAAAATAGTAAGATACGCCATGCTGTGGGCCCAAGGCTGTAGTCAAATCCCCACTCTCAGAGTCTTTGTTTCAGTCTTAAAGGCACAGGCTCATCAGCAATGCGCGCGCGCCAATTTCGTGCCTTTGCTATGGAGCTGCATATTTTGTGGCACGAATTTGGCGCACGCATTGCTGAAGAGCCTGTGCCTTTAAGTGCATTACTGTCAATAGATTGGTTCCCGATCCCTACAGATTGGTTCGTTTATTGCGAAAATATAGGGATCGGTAAAGGGCAGCCATGACAGGCAGAATTCTGCCCGTCACGTAGTTATTATTATTATTATTTTTTTAGTAAGTGCGCAGATTTTGCATTGACATTTGTAACTTGGCCGTGCATGTCGAACATATCCAATTATGTAAATAAAGTACATTGCCTAAAGCAAAGGGCTTGGCCAATTTTTAAATATAAAAAACACAATGCACACGCGCAAAGACGACCAATTACAGATCAAGATGAAGCGCCCTTTACCTGTCCTTATATTCTCCTGTGTGGAATATGTGGACGGGAACCAGTCTATACTGTCAAGTGCCAATGAGCGTGCCTATGATCTCTGGCAGCTTGTGAGTTTGCTTTAGGCCGAGAAAAATGTTTCTTTGGGAGGAGGAGAAATACATTTCAAGTGCTCAAAATCATTTTAAGCGGTTGAAATTATTGATTTCACATTCTCAAAATTTCATTTCACATGTTCAAAATTATTGGGCCCCAAAATAAATTTGTAATAGGCACTTGTAATGATTTCCGGTCTCGTAGTAATGTACTTTTTGTAAAATACTGTATATTTATATTTTTTTTACTGAACTCTGATGGACTCCGCCCAAATCTCCGAGTCATAGCCCGAGAAAATGGGGACTCGGGTCCTACACCGTTGGCTGTGACAACTCTTTGAGAACAATTTGTGTTATCTTTAATATGAGATGAAATCATGACTGACTCGACAAGGAGCCAAAAAGCCAAATTTTCCCTCATTTTACTAACTCGGATTATTTTTTGATAATGGGGTCAATTGAAACTGCCAACGATAAATTTATGCAAGTTTGGATGCCAGAAAATTTTCAAGTTTTAACGATGTTGCTAATTGTCAATTATGCAAGTTCTACTAGAGATGCTGGACGTTACTGCCAATTTTTGATATACCCATGAATGATATGACTCTCCACTATTTTCCCTATACATTGTACATATAGATGGGGGGAAAACTTGTAAAATCGGTATCCATTTAATAATGCATGAATACCTATGTACAGTACTTAATAAGGCACAGGCTCGTCAGCAATGCACGCGCGTCAAATTTGTGCCACGAAATACGCAGCTCCATAGCGAAGGCATGAGGCTGCATATTTCGTAGCACAAATTTGGCCTCACCTGCGCATTGACAAGCCTCTACATCATACACAGTTAGGCACAGGCTCGTCAGCAATGCGCGCGCACCAAATTTGTGCCAGGAAATACGCAGCTCCACAGCAAAGGCATGATGCTGCGTATTTCGTGGCACGAATTTGGCACGCGCGCGCATTGCTGACGAGCCTGTGCTTTAATATGCAGAAGATTGAAAGATTAGTTTTTGTATGAAAACATGTGATAGCTGAATTCTATTTGTTAAACTACAAGTGACTGCCTGAATTTCAGTAAAACATTTGTACAACAAACATCCATCTTTGTCTTGTCTCTTTTCTTTCAGACTGTTAATTGTTGAGAGGCCTTTCAAAATGGCTTTGGCTCCTATGAAGCCAAAGACACAATATTGGGCTTTGCGGAGTGATTTTAGACATGTCCGAAAAGTTTATCATTGTTTTACAAATTTAAGCTGTAAAAAGACCACGCATGTTTGTTATGTTTAGAAAACATTACAATGCAATCTTAAGTGAAATATAATCGGCTAGGATAGAACCTACGGATTATTAATAAGGAAAATTTAAAGGCCTATGTATAATTTGCAAGATAAAACTTTTTACAGAATCGTGAAATAAAAGTGTAACATATCTAAGGAAGAATGTTGGTAAACTAGCCTGAAGAAATTTTAGCTACTTAGATGCATCAATGCTTCAGAAAACCTTTAAAATATATATATATGGATTTTGTGTACAAGTGAATGGTAAAAAAGTCCTGCGCACAGGACTTTTTTGTTAGAAAACCAACATCTGTTGTCAATTTCCAACATGAAATACCATTTTGGACGGAAATAAATTCATGTGGTGTTTGTTACCATTGCTATCAACACTTGGAGTAAGGTTTTTCTTGTCAACTCATGAAAAACGAAATTGGGTTATTGCATAACATGCATTGCAAATGATACATACAACTTTCGGGATTGACCACATGAGGGCGCACTTCTCATTTCACGTTCGTGTACAAGCCATTGCATTTTTGAAATGGTGGATTCAGCTTTAAAGACTCGATCTTTGCGATTTTCCGTTTTTCTCTGTGTATTTTACTTGCTTGAGTTGCCTTTGGTGAAAAGGAGTGAATGTTCAAATTGGTGTAAAAAGCAGATGTTTCTTTTGTCGCTTCATTTTTTTCTGAATGCACAAATCCTGATCCGGAAACGAAGATAGCCATTTCGAAAACGACCTCAAGTTGACAGGTAATCACGTGACACAAACACATGACAAGATCAGAGCGTGACTCGACGCGTGACGTATGACGGCGACGGCTGGTTCAAGGTCCGTTCGTGTCCTAAATCGTGTTTGTTTTCCATCGATTATCTTTCAGAATTTTGTCATTCTTCACAAACAAGTGCACAGTATAGAAAATGAGCACGAGTAGTATCAACGAAGGTAGTGCCAGTGGAAACGGTAACCGGTATGGATTCATGGAGTTAGTATGCTTTTAATACTAATTTACTATCCAACTGTCAAAATTGAAATTGGACGGACGATGATATGGAAAGATTGTTCATATTTTTAAAGATAATGGATTTCGTTCTTAACCAACATTAATAAAATACCTCCCCAAAATACTGTCCATGGGAAGTAAACTTTCAATGGAAGCTGTTGGTGTTTAATACTTTAACACTTTAAAGAAGGCTATTAGTAAGTAAAAGTTAAAACATGTAAAAAGGGACTTTACGTTGACAGTTTTGGATGGAAATAATAACTTTATTTAACTTCTTCGCAAAAACATGGTAGCCTATCCCCTAGACCCAGTAACTGAGTCGTTGGCCCCTTTTTTTACGATCTTTTTTCTTCTTTTTTGGCTAACAAAAAATCGTAAAAAAAAGAGTCCGACGACTCAGTTACTGGGTCGAGGTATCCCCTTAAGGCCTTATTATAATTTTACACGTGTCAGAAATCTCACGTTACATTTAAAATCAAACTTTGAAAAACATACCATGGAGGTCGATCTCCTATCAAGAGTTCTGTGCAATGATCGGTTTTCCCAATTCTAATCTTCTAAACAGTAAAAAACTTGTAGGAATTTTTTTTTTTTTTTTACATGGCATGTCATTTTGGGATCAACAGTGTTAGTATTTTCCGTTTTGTGTCACTATACAGACTGAAATCTTGGCTACGCAAAGAGACAACCATGCCGACTACGGGTGCGAAGGAGAGATCTCCCCTGCTCCGTTACCGGCTCGACAGCCGTGACGAGTCTGCATCCAGGCATTTTACAGAGATGCATACCGCCGAAGTACGTACTTCGCGCCCGCAAAACGCCGATCAACGTGGCGGACACCTCACGACATTTTTTGGCGTGTTTGTGCCATGTGTGCTGTCCATGTTCAGCGTGATTCTGTTTCTACGTGTTGGTATGTATTAAATAGAGTTCTTGCAAATCATCAAGTCAATAGACCTGTTCGGGGTTTTACGAACACAATGGAATTAGCATAAAATTGGTGCAGCGGACCTTTGACATTTATAGATTGGTTCCTGCTACTGCTAGAGATGGCATTCCACAATAAGCGATAGGATTAGGAACCGGTCCATAGTATGTCAAAGTCCGCTGTACCAAAAATACATGAATATGCTAATTCCATTGTATGTGAAAAACCCCGAACAGGTCTATGGTTACTCCTGACTGTCCTGTCAATCTAAACTACGCATGAATTGTTTTTAGCCCCTCCCCTTTCATAACCCCGCCCGTTTTACCCACAGGTTACGCTATTGGTGAAAGCGGTTTTTTGCAGACGCTTGTCATGTTTTTTCTGGGCTACTTTATTGTACTTCTGACTGTTCTGTCAGTCTGCGCCATCTCGACCAATGGAGCAATCCAGGGGGGCGGGGCATACTGTATCCTTTTAAAATAATATCTCAAAATTAACATACGCCGCGAGAAACATAGGCTTGGGCAATTCCACATCGGATTCGTGTTGAATCGATTCCACTTTGGGAATAAGAATCGCGTTCCCAGATTTTTGAGGAATCTATTTCTTTCATATTCGATTTCCAGTGGTAGCGTGCCGATTCTAGAAACTGCCTAGCAATTCCGAAGCCAAAACACTTCGGCAAGAGTATTCAGCCTCTCATGATTTCAACATTATTAACGCGAGGGTGGCACATTTCATGAACGTTTAGTGCTGCTCGGTGTCAATATTGGGTTGTTGTCTGCACAATATTTACATGTAGTATCGTCAATGTACACGCACTGAAATATAGTATATTTAATGTTTTCCCGCAAAAAAATGGAATCGATTCTGAATGGAATCGCAATTCTTTTTTTGAAATCGGAGTCGCCACTGAAAATGTTGGAGTCGCTCAAGCCTAGTACGATATTTTTTAAAAATTTTTTAAATTGTATTTTATTGAGATATATTGTGAAATTTAAAGGTTAATGTACCGGTAATCTACATACATGTAAAACTACATCATTGTTATTAGTTGTACTGAACATGTGGACATCATTTTTTTCTATTTCCGTGTATACTTGTACACATAGACTATACAAAAATATACATAGGCCTATATTGCAAAACCCACCAGGAAATGCTTTGTTCACGATTTTGTTTTCGTTTTCCACCACAAAGTTTTAAAGTTTCAACCGATAATGAAATCTGGAAATTCCCAATTTCCCCGCAACTCATTTGCATTTATATTTCATGCTAAAGGTGTATAGTGTTGAAATGTAGACAAAATAAATAAAACAGCATCGTAAGCATGTTCATTTTGCACCATTGTATTCAAAAATGAGCTTAATGTACAGAAATCTTAACATTGATAGACAGCACTTGGTGGAGTACAGCTGCGTATGCTCCCATAAAGTTGTTTACTTTGTTTTAAGGTCGTGTTTGCAGAACCTTATCTATTAAATTTTATAGGAATGAACTTGATAAAGTATGCAAGCATAAAATCCACCATCTGTCTAAATTATTGAGCTTGACTGATTTTGCTAATTTGACTGTTTTAATAAATATAGTTTTTGGTTTTAAATCTTTAAATTTTTTGCTTCACCAAAAAGGCATGACAAACAAAATTTATCCAACATTTGACATTTTAAGTGCACACATTACAATAGTTTAGAGATTTTAGTTACGTGTAGGTCGATAATTGAGTTCCACACTTCTTTTGTAAACTCAAAAATTTGGAGTTTACAAAAGATTTTTATTTTTTAAAATTCATAAAGTGTGGGATTAGTGGGAGAATTTTTAAGCTGACTTTGCATACACTTTTATTTTGGAAATTACATGAATATCAATAGACCCTTTGCACGGTGGCCATGATAGAGGGCAGTCACATTGTCACAGTGCGTCATGCACGAGTAGGCACTTTGTGGATCTATCGTCACATTTAAATATGAAAACCTGCCCTCTGTCATGGCCGCCGTGCTTGAGGTAACTTGGTTGGTACTGTATACATGTACTCGTTGCTTTTCCGACACAGAAAAAATTCATTGCATGTTCAGGTGGCACTTTTATTTCAGCCGTTTCATTGTTCCTTGACTAAAAGCATGCAGACATGATAAGCCGTGCATTGGGACCCGAGTTCGGTGGAAGTATCGGGGTAATGTTCTTCATTGCCAATGTGTTTTCCTCTGGTCTGTATTGCATCGGTTCGGTGGAGGCAATTATGGACAATTTTGGGACTGGAGGTAAGATATTTAATTTATGAGTGATTTTTTGTCTGGTTCTGAAAGCAAAAATTCCTCAAAAGCACTCAATGTTGAGATTTTACTTCAATGTTCTGGAGTAATTTTGTAGGACCTACTATACACTTGCCGCGTGCACCCGATCACAAGACATAGCAACAAAAATTTAGTCTGGTCAGGTGGATACTATTTGTGCATGTGAAAATCGGTTCCCATACTTGACAAGCATTTGTTTTTCATGGGATCCCTCCATACATGTATGTTAATCGTATCTCTCAGTATAATTATGTAATTTAAATAAAATTGTGTATGGAAATAAAGTGAATTGAATCGAAGAAAGTACGTCGGTACATCGGACGGCTAATTTTACTGTTTCCCGATAATATATGTAAAATAAGTCTACTGCATGTTTACAGCCTGTTTGTGATAACGGGTCACATTTTAGCAAAACAATTATAGATATTTCAACAATTTTCTTGATATTTTATCATTTGTCTTGATTCTAGGAGCAATGTTAGGCAAAAACTCATCCGGCCTACCCATCAATGACTCGTGGCCTTTCCTATACTCCACCATCGTCCTGCTTTTCTGCCTAATCGTTTGCCTGATCGGGGCTGGCATGTTCGCCCGTACTTCCTTCCTAATATTCTTAGTTGTCATGGCTGCTTTGGTTACTGTCTTCGTCAGTTTCTTCGCCAAGGATCACCCACTTGCAATTCCTACTCCACACAACAACCATTTACACAATACCTCGGACAACTACACAGGGTTTTCGTGGGAGACGCTTAAAAGCAATTTGTATGGTAAGATTTGTTATTGTATTTTTTATATTTTTGTCGGAGGTCCACAGTGTCTAGCGCATAGCAATTTCTAGACAGAGCCCATTCCTAGACAAATCTACCATGAGGGTAGGTGGGTCTTTCCACAGTAATGGGGTACATTTCTGTGACACAAGATCTTAGGTCACAGTTCAGTTCAAATGTCTTAATTTTATCTTTAAATTATCCAGCTAAACTGAGGAAATAACTTTTGCACGAAGGAGTAAGAAAAATAGTCCTGCAACATTCATTTCTGAAAACACCGTGCACAAATTTTTCTATTACGTTTGTAACAAAGACAGAAAAAAATGTCACAAAATGGTCTGTCCACGTTACATACATAATAGGAAAGTTTATGCACGGGGTTTTCAAAAATGCATGTTGTGGCAGCAATTTCTTACCTTTTTGGGCAAAAGTTATCTCCTGAGAACAAGGAAAATTCTTTGATTTTGGGATAAACTAAAGACATCTGAAAGGAATTATTAACTTATTTTTCAAATGTACCCCAATACTGTGGAAAGACCCAGTTACACTTGCATGCTACTTAGAACTTTCTAACTTATTTGCTACAGTACTTGTAGTATAAACTCAAGTGGCAACTTTGACCTCATTCTCACTAGAGAAATTGCTTCGTTCGACGATGAGGTTGACATGAAGCCAACAGAATGTTTTTTAATTGAAACACTAAAAAAAAAAGCTTTGACGCGCAGTGTTTAAAGTGACGCGCGCCAACCCTAAACAGATTTTTGTTTTTTTGGCCTTACATGTACAAAATAATGTGTTCTTTCAGTTATAATTGTGCAGTATTGTATAAGACGTGCAGTGTTTTCTAACATTTCAGATTGTACTCAAAATGAAAGTCTTTTATATTTTCAATCTGTCCAGGACAACCTACTCCCGATTACACGACAGGCGGAGATGTGAATTTCCTCGTCGTCTTTGCGGTTATATTCAACGGCTGTACAGGCATCATGGCCGGGGCCAATATGTCAGGTATGCATTGTAGAGGTTATTCAGAAAGAGTTTAAAATGTCGACCTAAATTTTCGGGAAACAGTGTACTGAGAAAACAATTTGAAAATCTGGGGAGGGGGGATCCAAGGCATCATGCCCCCCTCCCCCCTTGGTACCATAGCACCATGCCCCTCCCCCCTTTGGTACACTACTGATTGGAATACCCTTGTAGGATAGTAGGATACAAATAGCAACCAAACGCCGAGTACATTACATTGAATATATACTGATTTTGCACATGTAGTGAAATTTGACAGATGACACATTGAATGGCCAGTGTAACAAGCGTCCTGCTTGGCCGAGGATGGCGACAAAATTTCTGTCACCCCTTTCCACAGCGAAAAAGCCCCAATTTCAACAGGGGTTCGGACGTGCGAGTAGACGAGTGCGTTAAAGATAGTATACATGATTGGTAAACTGTTACAAATAGTTTTATCCCCCTGTGTGACTGAAGATATGCATGATTAAAACAAACCTGAGCAAAAACCAGCTCCGTATTTTGTCTAACTTTTGAGAAAACAGTCAAAAAAGGGTTTGCAGTCGTTTCGCCCCAAAACCACTTCACCCTGAACCATTTCGCCTTGAACCACGGCCTGTGCACGAAGTGGTTTTAGGGCGAAGTGGCATTTGGGCGATGTAGTGTTTGAACGAAGTAATTTGGGGCGAAATGGCACTCGGGCAAAGTGGTTTAGGGCGAAATGGCACTAGGGCGAAATGGTTTTGGGGCGAATTGAATTTTCATCTCACGAGACGAAAACTAATTGTTTTACTCAGTTCTCAAAGACTACTTCAGACAAAACCATTTCAGGGGAAGTTTTCTACGGTCATCATGTTTATATTGTGTAAGTTAGGCGTAAATCTGTGAACATTTCTGATTTTCGAGATACCAATCATGTATACTGCCTTTAAATACAATGTAGGCCATGTTGCAAGAGGATGCATATTGTGTTGTGCCAGTACAAGTTGGACAACTGGTCAAACGTCATCCTAGCAAAATACATGCGCACTAGCATTCAAGTGCGAACGCCTTTGGTTATTTAACTGGTTTCGCACAACCAAATACATGTAACTGATGGGTACCAGTGACCAGTGTGACCGTTGGGCTGATTCCAAATGGTTGACCAGACACGACTGACCATCGTTGACTAGACCGTGTTTGGTTAAAAATAGTCAAAATCTAGTGAATTATAGTCGTGAATTGAACTTGCTTTCTGTATATGTTACCCCCCAGGTGATTTGAAGAACCCAGGCAAGTCCATCCCCTGTGGTACTCTAGGGGCGTGTCTCTTTACCAGTATCATATACGCTGTGGTTTCCTTCTTCGTAGCTGCAACCTGTTCACAGTAAGACTGCGTACATTATTCATCTTTTCAAAATAAATGTACAAACGTCTTGACCACCAAGTTTTATAGAGCTGCTTATAATTGAAAACGTGCCTTAAACGCAGGGCCAAACTTTACTTAAGACGGTGGCGCAACAATTGCCATTTACAAGCACGTGCATTCTTAACCACGCCGCAACCATGAAATAGCGCTTAACTCGTCTGCTTTAGTAAGCACACCTTTTGAAGCTAATAATTAAGCAGTGCTATGAAATTGGGCCCTGGTGTTAAATCATTGAACAGCAGGTACCGCAACCAATCAAAAGTGGCGCAACTTGGTTTATATAAATTGTATAATTGGGCCATTAAACTTTATATGCATTGACACAAGTTAACATCCGCAGAGCAACTGGTTTACCGTTTTGTCAAAAAATGTCTTTCAAAAATACACAAAATTGTGTCCGTTTTAATTACACCTGCACACACTGTGTGAAAAAGAACTACATTTTTGAAGAGCTACATGCATGACTTCTAAAAAAGGAGTTTACTATTTCACTAAAAGGGATGCACAAATGCTATGAAAACTTATTTCTGTTTCATCAGGGAGCTCCTGTTGAACAATTACGGCTTTCTGCAGCAAATTAACGTCTTTCCAGCCGGTGTTGTGGTTGCGATTCTTGTTGTGTCGGTGTCGGCCGCCCTCACGACCCTGATTGGGGCGTCCAGGGTCTTGCAAGCTATTGCCAAAGATGGCATGTTTGGTACGTTGTCATCAGTACTTCGTTTTCTTATTTTGAAATTTTCTTATTTGAGCAGATGCTCTACCAGCTGAGCTATGAGGCACAGTGGTATACTTCCTCAGGTTTCCACCCCCTCCAAGACCTCTGACACACTGGGCAGATGCTCTACCAGCTGAGCTATGAGGCACAGTGGTATACTCCCTCAGGTTTCCCCCACGACCTCTGACACATCGTGCAGATGCTCTACCAGCCGATTTATAAGGCACAGTGGTATAATCCCTCGGGTTTCCCCCACGACCTCTGACACAGCGGGCAGATGCTCTACCAGCTGAGCTATGAGGCACAGTGGTAAACTTCCTTATGTTTTCCCCCCAAGACCTCTAACACACTGGGCAGATGCTCTACCAGCTGAGCTATGAGGCACAGTGGTATACTCCCTCAGATTTTCCCTCCCTCAGATTTTCCCTCCCTCAGGTTCAAACTGATCTTTACCTACCTTGTTGCCATGTTTTCTCATAGGTTTTATCCTAATGCCTGTGATGAAGGGAGAAACGCGGAGCGGTAATCCCATCGTGGCCATCTTGGTTTCCTGGTTCTTAGTACAGGTATAAAATGAACAGTATAACTCACCCAACAGAACTCTCGAAGAACAGTTACAAAAGACAAAATTATGACATCACCGTGTTGTGATTAAATATTTGAGCCATTTCCCTTAAAAATAGTATACATGATTGGTAAACTGTTACAAATAGTTTTATCCCTCTGTCTGATTGAAGATATGTGGGTCTGTCCACAGTAATGGGGTACATTTGAAAAGTAAGTCAATAATTCCTTTCAGATGTCTTTAGTTTATCTCAGAATTAAAGAAATGTCCTTGTTTTGTTCTCAGGAGATAACTTTTGCCCAAAAAGGTAAAAAATTTCTGCCACAACATACATTTTTGAAAAGCTTGTGTACAAATTTTCCTATTACGTAGGTAACGTGGACAGACCATTTTGTGACATTTTTTTCCGTCTTTGTTACACGCGTAATAGGAAAATTTGTGCACGGGGTTTTCAGAAATGTATGTTGTAGGACTATTTTTCTTACTCCTTGGTGAAAAAGTTATTTCCTCAGTTTAGCTTGATAATTTAAAGATAAAATTAAAACATTTGAAGTGAACACGGACCTAAGATCTTGAATGTTACAGAAATGTACCCCATTACTGTGGACAGACCCATATGCATTGATTAAAACCAACCTGAGCAAAAACCAGCTCCATACTTCGTCTAACTTTAAAAAGTCAAAAGAGGTTTCACCCCAAAACCACCTCGCCCTGAACCACGGCCTGTGCACGAAGTGGTTTTGGGGCGATGTAGTATTTGGACGAAGTGATTTGGGGCGAAATGGCACTCGGGCGAAATGGTTTTGGGGTGAATTGAATTTTCGTCTCATGAGACGAAAACTAATTGTCTTACTCATTTCTCAAAGACTATAGCACTTCGGACAAAACCATTTCAGGGGAAGTTTTCTACAGTCATGTTTATATTGTGTAAGTAAGGCGTAAATCTGTGAACATTTCTGATTTTCGAGATTACCAATGATGTATACTGCCTTTAAGGGGAGCGTGCCCAGATCATAATTTTGAGCCTCTCATTTTCCCATGGGAGGTGATGTGTCCTATTTTCCCATTATCATTCTGAAATTTGCAATCTCAATCCGTATATTTTCAAGGATATCGTCAAAAAACCACCGATGTTTTGTAAACTAATTTATCCATTCCATAAAGCAGTGCAGTGATCACACCAATCTTTTCCTTCCACATACAAATTGGAGATTGCAAATTTTCGTGTTTCCTTCCCATGGATAGTATTTTGGGGAGGTATTTTATTTCATTGTTAGGTTGAAACACATAATTTTCTGGAAAAATCTGGAAAGACCCCATACAATATTGCATCTACAATATTGATAAAGAATAACGTTTATATTTGTTTGTTTGTTTTTTTACAGCTTGTTTTGTTGTTGGGATCGCTGAATGCCATTGCTCCCTTGGTTACTATCTTCTTTCTGCTGTCCTATGCAGCTACAAACCTGGCCTGCATGGCCATGGATATCGCGGCTGCACCTAACTTTCGGTCAGTAACATGGAGTCTTAAAAATTGTCGAGGGAGGGAGAGTTTAGAGTAGAATGAAGTGACACCAGTGAAATATTAGGAGAGTTTAATGATGGTAATAAGGCCAAACAAAATAAATGGTGTGTTTACGGTAACCCGACCTACCTGGAATTTTTGAGGCCAAATTACCGACCTCAAACGTTTTATTGCCAATTTTCAAGTTGATAATTTTAAATGAGCACTATTTGCAATAATTTCCAACAAACATAACATTTTCTACACTTGTACATGAACATGTTTAATAGTGTTAATAGTGAGTTTCAAACATTGCAAAACAACACGCAAATGCATGAACTGAAATGTAACAAAAATGAAACAAAAAAATTATTTTCCTACTTGGATTTTTTTTAGGCCGTTACCGTAAACGCACCATTTATTTCGTTTGGCATAAGGGAAAAGTTGCTATAACAATCATGGATTCCATAAAAACATTCATCACAGTGGTAATTCGTTATAGTGAACAAAGTATACGTTGAGGGAATACAGGTGTGGAAAGCCGGTCTTAAAAAGTATGTTTATGAGAACTTTATAAGATACACTTTAATATAAAAGAAGGTTAAATATGTGTTTTGAGACCATTCCTGAAATCAGAGAGATTTGTAAGTGAATAGATGTTGTGCCGAAGTTTGTTTCATATATTAAAATGGACCAACATGTCATAATGATTTATGATCAGCTGACAAGCACTGGAAAAGCACAGGTGGGTCTTTCCTCAGTAAATTAAGGGGGCATTTTAGCAACACGACCATATTTTCGAGGAAATACCTTTGTCTGTCCCAAAATAAAAATAATAAATTTAAGTTGTTTTGAAGAGATAACTTAGGCCCAAAAAAGGTTACAAATAGTGTGACAACATGCCTTTCTAAAAACCCTGTGTACAAAATTCCAATATACACTTGTAACCGGGACAGACACTTGTTACATTTTAGGCCGTCCCGGTTACGAGCGTATATTGGAAATTTGTACACGGGGTTTTTAGAAAGGTATGTTGTCACACTACATGTATTTGTAACCTTTCTGGGACTAAGTTATCTCTTCGGAACAACTGAAACTTATTTCTTTTATTTTGAGACCAGACAAAGGTATTTTCTGGAAAATATGGTCTGTGTTGCCAAAATACCCCCTTTACCGTGGCTGCCAACTTTCCAAGATTTTGGAGAAGGCACCTGGAAAGTAGGTTCATCTCCTGACTTGAGACATCTATAAATCTCTGAGGTTGTTAATTGACAATCCAGGAGGGTTTTTATCTGTGTCGGGAGTCACGAAATCAGTCATTTTCCAGGAAATCTGTTGCAAAATCCGGACGAGTTGGCAGCTCTGTAAACGGGTCCTGAATTTTGATCGTTGAATCCTTTTCCCCTCCAGGCCTTCGTTCCGCTATTTCTCCTGGCACACTTCGTTGCTCGGTATTATCTGCTGCCTGGTCATGATGTTCCTTATTAACCCCATGTGGGGCGCTATCAGCTTCATCGTTTTTATCGTGTTGTTCTTCATTATTTCGTTCCGCATCAGCGAGTCGGACTGGGGCTACATCACCCAGGCGCTCATATTCCACCAGGTATTTCGACCCATTCAGACGAAACCTGAAATGATTGGTTAAAAATGTTTACTTGCTGAAATAAGTCGTAATACAAGTTATTAAAAATTGAAGAAAATGTGTCTGTGAAAATCTGGTCATAAAGATATCTTGAAAATTTACTGAGATATGACATTTCATTAGGAATGTTCTTTTTCCTTCAAAATTGTTGAAGACAAGTCTCGTTAAAACGCAGTTTAAGACATCTGTATTTAAAAAGGATTATTTAGGGAGAATATTTAAACTTAAAAACTACATTCATTTTGGGAGCGCGTGTGGTCTAGTGGGTATGAAGCGGGACTCCCAATCAGAGGTTGGGGGTTCGAGCCCACTTCGACCAACGTGTCTGTGTCCCTGGGCAAGGCACTTAATCCCAGTTGCCTCGTCAACCCAAGCGATATATGGGAAGCTGTTAAGAGGAATGCCACAATCTAACTGCTGATAGGGTTGTGCGCCTGACCAGCAGCCACCTAGTTGAAGCGAAATGGTTCTGGTGATTCCCTGATGGCAGCGGTAATAATGGTAACAGCGCCTTGAGCACCCTGCAGGGTGGATATGTGCGCTATACAAATCTAATCATCATTATTATTATTATTATTATTCTGAATCAAAATTCTGACTTCCATATTTTTGTGTTTAGTGACTTTGAACGGCAATTACGTACTCCAGTGGCTGGCGACTTTGTCTGGATTTTTGACAGACATGACCACATATCTTTGTCAAGAAGTTACAGCCAAATTAAGCATATTGACGGAATACTTGTGTGCATACTTCTCTTACATCAGTTTTTGGTTTCCTTCTATTTTATTCCCCCAAAATTTCCAAATTCACCCGCTCTCGTTCGAAATATAACTTGAAGATGTCTCACCGTATGGCTACTTCTTGTATACTCTTGTTCCCAGGTGCGCAAGTATCTCCTGCGCTTGGACACGAGGAAAGACCACGTCAAGTTCTGGCGGCCCCAGATGCTGCTCCTAGTGGCCAACCCACGGTCCTGCTGTGAACTGATTCGATTCGTCAATGACATGAAGAAGAGTGGACTGTATATCTTGGGTCACGTTAAACAAGGTACTACAATGGACACATTCACAAATACTTCTGCTACGTTCTTAGAGTCCTAGTTTAACAGTCAATAAATTCTTACCAATATATACCCTTAAAGATAGTATACATGATTGGTAAACTGTTACAAAATAGTTTTATCCCCCTGTGTGATTGAAGATATTCATGATAAAAACCAACCTGAGCAAAAACCAGCTCCGTACTTCGTCTAACTTTTGAGAAAACAGTAAAAAGAGGGTTTACAGTCATTTTGCCCTGAACCACGGCCTGTGCACAAAGTTGTTTTGGGGTGAAGTGGCTTTTGGGCAAAGTAGTGTTTGTTGGACGAAGTGGTTTGGGGGCGAAATGGCACTTGGGCGAAGTGGTTCAGGACGAAGTGGTTCAGGGCGAAATGGATTTGGGGCGAATTAAATTTAAATCTTGCGAGACGAAAAATAATTGTTTTGCTCATTTCTCAAAGACTATAGCACTTCAGACAAAACCATTTCAGGGCAAGTTTTCTGCCGTCATCATGTTTATATCGTGTAAGTTATGTGTAAATCTGTGAACATTTTTGATTCTTCTAGATACCAATCATGTGTACTGCCTTTAAAGAAAGAAACACAGATTATACTCTGACTATTAAGATCAAGGTGGTATGATCATCTCTTGTGTCAAGGCTGACTGCACCAGCCTCTGTAAGAGCCACTGAGGCTGGGTGCACCACTTTACCTGAAGTGCCTCCCTGATCTCCTGCAATTCTATGACTGTTTAAGAGATATGTTGATGCGATGGTCAGCTCATTTCACCCAGGCTCAGTAAGGTTGATAATCCAACAAAATGGTTTTCTGGGAGACATTTTAATACTGCAGGATTCTTCCAGAAACAGGAAACCTCACATTTCAACAATGTGGGAATCATTTTGCTCAAACAGGTCCTCTTGAACCTGAAGGAAATCACTAAAGTGGAACAGTCTTGAAAACGATTCCAAAGTGATTGGTCGATCAGTGCCTTGGTATCGACCTTGCAACTGGAAGCAACTAGTGGCAACTGGGAGCAAGTGATCACAGTTGCTCAAAAAGGTTGATGTACGCGCACTTGCAACTACCGGCAACTGAAAAAAATCCCAGTTGCCGCGAGTTGCTCATGTTCTACTTTCTGGCAACTAGTTGTACCCAGTTGCAGTCAGTTGCGTCGATGTACACGTACTTGCAACTAGTTGCTCGCGTGCATCTGATCACGTGCGCGCACATCGACAGCAACTGCAAGAACAGTTGCTTCCAGTTGCAAGGGCAATGCACTCTGCGCTTTACCGAGTTGCTGTGTCGATGTGCGTGCTCTGGAAATGTAGATATAGCTGGATGCTCCCAGTTTCGCGCTACGCACACATCGACAGCAACTGATCAGTTGAGTTGCTTCCAGTTGCAATGTCGATGTACGCTAGGCTTTAAAGAACCTCCTAGGTGACTACAGGGCAACAACTAAAGTCGGATAATCGCACCAACTAGATTCTTTAGATGATCATACGAAAGATAAAGAGTAGCAATGCCAGATTTAAATGCCAATAATTTTTCGCCAGGTACTCTTGACGAGTCTCACTCGGACCCTGTGCAAAAGGAGTACCCTGCTTGGATTCTATTGGTTGAGAAACTCAAAGTCAAGGCTTTTACCGAGCTGACATTGGCCAACACGATACGAGAGGGTGTGCAACATTTGATAAGGATATCGGGGCTTGGTGGTAAGTCTCTTGGTAGCATAATAAAAGTAATCGAATAATAACAATTACAAAGGTCACAAGCACAATTTCATAATTGTTAACACGTCACACCATCTTTAATTAACTACAGTTCCTTCTCGTTTACGACTCGAACCAGCCACCAGGCAGAAGTGCAGTGGTTAAGAGTACTGATCTTGAATGTGGAGGTCGTGGGTTCGAGTCCAAGCCAAGTAAATTGCTATCATAGTCATGAAAGAGCGAATGAGCTTACAGCCCTATTAGACTTGCGTTTGACAAATGCTTTCGAAATTTAAAATGTCAACCCAAGAAGCGACGCCAGTTACATTTTTTTATTTTAAAATATTATCAGAAACGGAAGCATAAGGTCTTTGATTGTAGTAGTATATTAAAATATGTCCTTTGTTGACTTACTTTGCAGGTATGAAACCAAATACAACAATCTTGGGATTCTACGACAATTTGCCTTCCAGAGATACGTTTGACAAATGCCGAGTTGTCGACAAGCCTGTGTCCTACACAGATAGCTCCTGGGTAGAGGAAGAGAGGGGTTATCTCCTGAATGCGTTTGAGCCAGTACGGGCCGCAAACAGTGACAACATGCTCACTGTGGAGGAATACGTCATGATTATCAACGACAGTATTCGTTTGAGGAAGAACGTGTGTCTTGCGCGCTACTTCAATAAGTTCGATCGAGATGCCTTAGCGAGCAGTAAGGAACCGGGATATATTGACGTGTGGCCGATAAATTTCTTCAAGCCTGAAACCAGTGGGTATCTTGACACAACGTGCATATTTCTGCTGCAACTGGCCTGCGTGCTGCACATGGTACCCGTGTGGCGCAAGCACACGGTAATGCGCGTCTTTATGTTCACTAGTGAGAGTGATGATGCGACGATCATCCAGCACCGTCGCGAGAAGCTGGAAAGTTTCCTCAATGATGTACGCATCAGGGCAGAGATCGTCACCGTGTCCAAGCATAATATTACGCAGCTCGCCGTTATGAAAGAAGACGAATCGTCCCCGGGATCCGAGCATGGCTTCGCGCGATTGGTGTACTCGCAAGTCTCGGATGATTACGTAGAGCAAGTCAACGAAATAATTCAAGAGACGTGCTTTAAAACTGTTGTGACATTTCTGTATCTTCCACAACCACCGACGGATCGGTCACAGCAAGCGGACTATATCAGACATCTAGATGCCCTCACTCACAAACTACCCCCAACTGTGCTCGTGCATGGTATACAAGAAGTAGCCTGCACAGCACTGTAAAATTAATACACTACCCGCTTCCATCTTTTGTTCCGTTGTGCTTATTTAAGTGGGGAAAAGCAGTCAAACTTTTGTTACGAGACTGTGTCACAATTCTTTAGTGGCACGTTAAGAAAACTTGATTGTTTCTACACATGTCTTCTTTTTTTTAATTACTTATTTTCAAACTTTTAAATAATCATCCTAATTTCACCTAACTTCTTCCAGAAAGAGTTTGGTGAATTTTTATATAATATAAATTGAGAAGCAGATTTAATTTTTATTATGTACCCAATGAGGATTTAGTGACCTATTTCACCTTAATAACAATTTATTAGAAGGGTAAGGTATAATGTTGGTAAACTAGCTTCAGAAAACCTTGAAAATCTATATATGGATTTTGTGTACAAGTGAATGGTAAATAAATATTTTTTAGAAAACCACCTTCGATTGTCAATTTCCAACATGAAATACCATTTTGGATGGAAATAAATTCATGTGGTGTTTGTTACCATTGCTATCAACACTTTGAGTAAGGTTTTTCTTGCCAACTTATGAAAAACAAAATTGGGTTATGCAAATGATACAATGGGCCTTTAAAGGGGCACACAATATTGGAGCAACAATAGTATCGATAGTACAGAAACTGAAATTCATGAATTTAAATTAAATGTAAAAGTAAGAATTATATATTGTAATTAAGCTAGAAATGAACTTTTTTTTTTAGCTTGTACTGTTTTCAAATGCTAAAACCAAAGAAAGGTAACAAAAATGTTAAAGTATGCACATCTATAAACAAAATTTAATTTGCAAAAATGCCACAGAACAGGGGAGAATGGCAATGATTACGCTTTGCATACATTTGCCTATAATTTAGCTTTGTCAAATCGTAGAAGTATATGAGGTTGGATTTAATACTCAACAATAGATTGATGAAATGGATAATAATGAAACCTAATTTTGTGATTAACAAAGGTATTAAATGGAGCTTTCTGCAACAGTACAATTAAATGCTTGGATTCTACTTCAGACAGTTGTACCAAGTGAAATATTTTAGAGCTTGTGTGCTTGCATCTCGGCGTGAACGCCAAATCGTTTGTCTTTTTGTTTGCCAAAAAATAAGGATTTCGCATGCACTTTCCCCCGTTGACTGGACCCGTGTACATTTTCTGCTGTTTTCCCGTAACCATAGCAAAGGCGTTATCTTGTTACGCGTGGTTGAATTTGATATTTGCGAATTATTTAAGGAATTGAGGCTTATTAATCCTAACGGCACCAAACCCTCCAATTTGTAAACAAGGCCGGGGTTAGGGTTAAACCAATTAATGCGCAACTTAGTGGTCCTTGAAATATAAATGGTTCTAGAGTTAAGTGGTTGAGAAGGTCAATCAATTAAGGCACTTAGTTAATAGCTTTGGAAATTACATTGATATACAATGGGATTAGAAGGCCAAGTTGGTTTGGGTTAGGAAAGTGCAGAGTTGCTAATTTCACTACAAGGTTAATTTGAAAACGCTGGTAGATCAGTGGTTTTAATTACCTATAGTAGCAGTATTCGGACGCCGTGATCATCAGATAGAGCTCAGATATTAGCCATTGTGGTGTGGACTGCGGTCCTGCGGAGCAACCTGAAGGTCTAGAACGTCGAAGGTATGTCCTCTGTTATTTGTATTACAGGTGTATTAATTTATTACTTCTATGGCAACTGAGGCCCTTTATGCCATCAACTATATTGTATACGGTTTTAGCCCAAGCTTCACTTTATTAAAGGCACAGGCTCGTCAGGAATGCGCGCACGCCAAATTCATGCCACGAAATACGCAGCTCCATAGCATAGCAGAGGCATGGATCGGAGCTGCGTATTTCGTGGCACGAATTTGACGCGCGCGCATTGCTGACGAGCCTGTGCCTTCAACCACTTGACGCCGGAGGACGTACTTCAAACACGCCATAATTTCTGCATTGGTGTATCAGGCCCGTAACCAGGGGGTTATCGGGTGGATCGGACGATCGCCCCCGCGGAACAGGGAGTTCCGCTCTACAAAATAAAAATTCAATATTTCGAATAATTCAATTTTTTGTTGTTGTATATCACACAGTGATTATATCTGAAAGGGGGTCATCTACTTATCCATGCATTCTTCGTTATGTATGCAATGTTATGTATAGCCGGCATTTTACTGTTTCAAAACTTGTGCCTGACGGCACTATTCGATCCCCCCCCCCGCAAAACTCGATGGTTACGGGCCTGGTAGCGGAGGACTAGTGTAAACACGTTTAGGAGAAATTCGTTTGTTACTGCGTTTGCTGTAATTTCCGAGAGAAATGGCCAAAAAAGTTTACAACAAAGCTACATTAGGGTGTATACAATGACAGTGAACTGTACATGGTCGAGTTCCGTTGTTTTCCCTTCCTCCATGCTTCAACTAAAAATAAACCCGCGCTTACGTACAGCAAAGTCTGAAATACTATCGACTTGTGATGACGAAGAGGAGAGCAAGCAGGTACCCTTGAGTATGTTGTGTACAGTGTCCATTTTGGTGGTGAAATTTCATACTTTTATTTAGGGCCGATTACATCCTTAACAGTTTCTCTGGTTGTCGAAATTAGTTCATATAGGCCTAGGCTATCGCGTTAACCAAAATCGAACCAAATTAACCGATTTTCCCTGAAAGAACATTTTACAAAGTGATTGTAATATTGATCGAATGAAGAGCCGTGCGTTCACATTAGGAAATCTCATCGCCGAATCCTCCTCGAACGAAGTAATTTCTCTGATGTGAACATGCCCTTTGTTGTTAGTCTTCGAAAGAGACAGGATTCTGTCTATTAAAATTGCACAAAATATCTTTATTCCTGTAATACAGATTGAACATCTATACAATGGCTAACAGCACGTGTGTCATGGCTCTGTTTATGTTAACAATGGCACAAACGACCGCAGTTTCTGACAACTCGGGCCGAACGTCATGTCTCGATTCGGGCTCTCGGCTTCCGAGGAGCAGTCCTCGTCTGATGTACCGAGGACCCGTGGCCGATCACGTCCTCGCTGGGAGGACCTATCAGGCTTCGACGGCGCGGAGTGAACTGACGTGCGCTGGAATCTGCACGGCGGATGCCGCCTGCAAATCGTTCAACTACTGTCCGCAAGATCGGCGTTGTGAGCTCAACTCGGAAATTATGTCCGAAGATTTCGGCGACCTGCGGTCATCAAGTGGATGTGTTTACTTTGATCCAGTGCCTCGTAAAGGTAAGTGTTTTATTAGATTACTAATTAATCGTGCAACTTTCCCCCCAAATAGTAAGGACGTTAATGCCAATCATTAGCCTTTTGTTCTGGGAACAAAAGACAAACAGAAACCATTATCTTGAATCGAAACCAAAAGTCGTACGGTAAAAAAAAGCGAGGTATGTCACCGGCACCATGCGTCACATCACAAATCTATCACAAGTTGGCATATCACTTGTGATTCAAATACTTTCATGGGTTAACATAAATTACAAGATTGTTACAAACTGCATAATCTCAACGTTTCTTTGATGATATGTATGATAAAAACCAACTTGTGTGTAACTCAACTAAGGCTGGATCCGAATTAGTGGCTTTGGCTGTGGCTGCGGCTGTTGCTATGCTGTTTCTAGGGATTTTCATTGTCCGCCCATAGCAACAGCATAGCAACAGCCGCAGCCACAGCCAAAGCCACTATTTCGGATCCAGCCTTAGTATACCTCGTCTACGTTCGGAGAGGGTAAATGAAAAATTATGTCCATGCTTCAAGAAATTGCGAAAAACCACCGTCCTGTTTAGGCTGGTTCCCTGGCTAATATGACCCTACTATAACCTATACATACACAGAAAACTGAGGTACTATACTACGGCTGTCATTGGCCTATAGTTTCATTAACACCTTTTTTATGAGTTATACTGTAACGATGTTATTATGTACACACACGCATTCAAGAAATTGTGCAAAGCTATCGTCCTATTTAGACTGGTTCCCTGGCTAATAGGCCCCTACTGCACTAAAAACTAAGCTGTAAATAATACGGTAGTCAGGGGCCTATAGTTCCATTAACATGACGAACATGAAGCCCTAAGTTACGAGTTCTTACGTTCATTTTAACAACTTTAATTTAATTACGACCCTGATTCAACATTTTCAGAGTGCAAAGCCGTTACGAATGTTGGCCATTATGTCTACAATTACATATATCCGCCACTCAACCACACCGGGGTCTTCAGACTCGATTTTTCCGTGAAGGGGAAAATCAGCGCCGTCTTATCTTTGACCGAGCAACCCGGAAACGACCAAAACTGCTACGAGTTGGGTATGTTTTCCAAATGTTTATAGTGTATCACTAATGGACATTTTGCGTATGACGTAATGAGGTTGATTCCATATCTGGCCACTTGTGATTTATCTTATACTAGTATTAACATAAAAATATGTCAAAGTGCCAGTTTGACATGTTTGATGATAAAAAAACGCCACAAAATTAGAAGGGTAAAGTGTCAAGATTGCCCTTGAAAAACTATGAAATTTTCAAATGTGTTTCATGAGGTTTGTGCGTATAGTTTCAGGCAGTGGCCGTGTGTGAAATTCCTTCCACAAACTCAAACGACAACATGTACATGCACGTACTATTTCCAAGATGTACTGCTGTGCCCAATTTTGTTTTTAGAAACGGTGTTTTAGCATCTAAATTTCAGGCTTCTACGGTATTTTTTTCATATACATTGAACACGGATTTGGGTAAATTTATATGGTGGAATCGATAGCTTATTCAATTCTAAGATATACTTCCCACTGACACTTCCGTCGCAAATGTCGCATTTCTGAGATAAATAAATGATAAAATTACTGCATAAAGTAATGCACAAAATGACGTGCGAGCGGTCTGTGCGTAAGCGCGACAACAGAGGGCGCTGCGCGCGCGCGAATGGTAATCTTGTGCACTAACTGAAGGCAATTTTTGAAGAAGAAAACGTGCTTTTTCTACAGAAAAGCAACATTTGCGACAAAAGTGCAAGTGGGAAGTATATCTTAAAATTACATATGTGTTGATTACAGGAGGTAATTTCCTTAAAATCTTTGTTCAATGTATACGAAAAAAATACCGTTTTGGCATCTAAATTTTAGGATTCTACCTCTGGAATCTCTAAAAACAAAACAAAAACATTTTCACATTACCCTAATTATTACACAAATTTTCCCGTGCGTTTGCAATGCATTTTCAGCATCCCGTAAGCAACGAATGCTCGCCGTGAATTAAAAATATGGAACTTGCCGACCGCGCATACACTAAATGGAGGAAAATTTAATTTCACTTTCAGTCTTACCTTAATTAACATCTTCAGAATCTTCCTCAGTTACAGCTTCATCGGCCTATTTGCCGACAGTTTTGTGTAGAACATGCTTGCTTGTAAGTTGGAACCCGAGACAAAATAGTTGCGCCTCTCTTGTCGATTTCACATCATTGTCATCCGGCGTGTTTTCGCTATTTAAACTGTCCATTCGCACCTCCATGGTTTATCCTTCCAAAAGACTCCTTAAATTCCCCCTTGGACAAAGAACATGGTTTGGAAGAACTTGGAAGATTAACTGTGTCTACTTCCATGAAACTAACCCTTGCTTTGCGGTAATTACTTTCAGTTTCAGACAAACTCCACAGCTAACTCAATGACGCCATTACGAGCAAAATGGCTAAACGTTAATACACGTCCACTGCATGAATGCAGCAGTGACTGCTATGAAAGTTTCAGTGAAAGGAGCACGCGCATACCTCAGGGAGCGCGCGCGTGCCATGCAAATGAGCAACTCTTCACCAATGAACGGTCAAGGAATGAGCAGCCAGGTGTTTTGGCGCGTGTATTGTTTGTTACTAGGCCGACGTGGTTAAATTTAACCTCAAACGATGCCGCTTTTGCAGCGCTGTGGAATGAAGTGGCAACTGCGCAGTATAGTACTGCACAACACAAATGCCTGCTTATTACGGATTTTCTTCCAACGAATGCAGTATTTACAACAAAAAAGTGAAACGGTTTTAAGGTTTTAGAAAAGCTGTTCATTGAATTCTGAAATTCAGAGATTTAAGTTTTCCTAAAAATCAAAACTTGACAATTTCTTTCGTAACAAAACTTCTGTGTGCTGAAAATGTCCACTCTCAGATTGACTGGTTTTTTTTTTCAATCAAAAAGTGAAAACAAAAACGTTTCTTTTGTTGCTCGGCATATGCATACTTTAAAACTAAAAAAAAGAGGTAATCAATTCTCAATTTTAAAGGCACATGCTCGTCAACAATGCGAATTTGGCGCCCGCGCATTGCTAACGAGCCTCTGCATGCCTTTAATCTTAAAACATTTTATAAATTTATCTTTTCTTTGTTTTACCACTCTGTTCATAGCTCTGTCTATTTTATTTTCTATCTGAAGTTTTGGCTGGTTCCTACCGTTTGTATTCGGTCATACGCCCTTGCATGACCAAGGGACCATCACACGTACGGGTCCCCACATCCAACGTCATGGACAACGCAGAGTACCAGCGATTCTGGGTTAACTACACACTCGGTACGATTTCAGTAGGCAAATGGGGCGAGATAACCCCGTTCATGGAATGGTATGATGACCAGCGAAGGGCGAATGTGAGATACGTTGGCATTGCGTCGTACAATTCTACCGCTGTGAGCTGGCTTTTTTACACCTTTTGCAGCAATTTGTCACCGTAGTTCATAAAATATAATGAAACTGCAGATGCACTATAGACTTTTTTTTCAGCATTTATTTTTACTTTAAGCTCAACTCTATTTATAATGCGTAAATGTAAACAAACCGTGACGTCATTGCGGTTATTTTTTTCCCTTTTGTTTTTTTAAATATGTGACTCGTGAGTCACGAGTCACCATGTTCGAGTCCGAGGCCGATTTTCCACTGTGACTCGAGTCGAGTCCGAGTCCTGGATTCGAGTACTATAACACTGCTTATTAACAACGAGGTGTACGGACCATGAATCCCATGTGACTTAAATTGCACATTTTTTTTGTAAATGGGTCTGTCCACGGTAATGGGGTACATTTCTGTAACATTCAAGATCTTAGGTCCCAGTTCACATCAAATGTTTTAATTTTATCTTTAAATTATCAAGCTAAACTGAGCAAATAACTTTTTCACCAAGGAGGAAGAAAAATAGTCCTGCAACATACATTTGTGAAAACCCCGTGCACAAATTTTCCTATTACGCATGTAACAAAGACGGTCACAAAATTGTCTGTCCACGTTACATGCGTAATAGGAAAATTTGTGCACTTGCTTTTCAAAAATGTATGTTGTGGTAGCAATTTTTAACTTTTTTGGGCAAAAGTTATCTCCTGAGAACAAAACAAGGACATTTCTTTAATTCTGAGATAAACTAAAGACATCTGAAAGGAATTATTGACTTATTTTTCAAATGTACCCCATTACTGTGGACAGACCCAAATACATGTCTCGTGGTTAATATCTGTTTAGTATTGAAATATTGCTTAATTGTTTTTGTCAAAATGTTCAATAAACCTGCGTGACACAAGTTATTTTTTAAAAGCCGTTTTTCTCGAAAAGTCTTACTGGCAACGGCAGCACGCTGTGTCAACTTTCTTGCGTCATATTTTCCAAATATAAGTTACATAAATAAATTTGGTGTCACTGGAAAGCTGAAGAATTGGTCTTTCTTCACGTTTATAAATCTCGAAAAGTCAAATTTGGGGGACATTCCTCATTTTGCCGTGGCAGGCCCATGAAGTTGTACGGGCCCGTGACTAAAGATAATTTGAGATGAAATAAACTAGAATTTGAATGTTCAAAAAGGTTTAAATCTCCATCGGATTGAAAGAAGGAATGCCAAACGACGTCAGTTTGGTTTGGTTTATGTAATTTCATACTTTTTCCCAAGCATATGAAGGTGATAAAATAATTATTTTATTTGCATAAAGAAAACGTGCTAACACTATGAGCAACTAACAATAGAAAACGGGCACAAACCATTGTTATTAACAATGGTTTGAGCCCGATTTTCATTGTTAGTTGTTCATAGTGTAATTTGCATAAAGAAAACGTGTGTTAATTTGCATAAAGAAAACACGTGTTAATTTGCATAAAGAAAACACGTGTTAATTTGCATAAAGAAAACACGTGTTAATTTGCATAAAGAAAACACGTGTTAATTTGCATAAAGAAAACATGTGTTAATTTGCATAAAGAAAACATGTGTTAATTTGCATAAAAAAACGTGTTAATTTGCATAAAGAAAACACCAAAAATCTGCGGATCCAGATTGGCGTTTAATACGCAGAATTACGTAAATATAAAATTCACAATCAAGTACCAAATCGTTGAATAATTGACTAAAATGAAAAAGTTTTCCCCCATTTACAAGAAACGTCTCAATTTAATATGGATGCGGTAATTTGTATGAATAATTATATGCGATAAAAAGTATCTTAAATATAAAATATATTTTTTAGCAGTGAGTAATTAAAGGCAAGGCTCGTCAATGCGCGCGTGAGGCAAAATTTGTGCCACGAAATACGCAGCTCATTAGCAAAGGCATGGAGCTGCGTATTTCGTGGCACGAATTTGACCTCACGCGCGCATTGACGAGCCTCTGCCTTACGGTGGCACTTCGCATATCACGGATTAGTAACTTAACACAAGTGAAAAGCGTTTCTCAACGGGTATAAATAAAGTTTATATCGCTAACTAAATAATACGCGTAAAATAATAAATCCTCTGTGTTAGTAAGTTTGGAAATGAACGCGCATCGCTTTACAAGCACTTTGACTTGGTAATAAGAAGTTACTTCGCGTGCATGTGTAAAATAAATTGAGGCTACCAGTCGTATTCTACAAACACATCGTTTTCGCTGGTCCCTTTCCAAAATCTTTTCTTGAGTGGCACTGACTGCTAAATATTGTGACATGCTAAAACTTCGAGGGAGATTTTGCACTTATTTTAGTCAAGTTTTGAGTGATCGCGCTCTTTCCATGCACGGATAATTATCCATTGTCCCCATTTTTTTAGGTCATTCCCGATTGATCTCCCAGGTCAACTGGCAACTTCTGCGTACATACATGCCCAGTAAAACCAATTTCTTATATCACGCATGCCATCATCAATTCCAGCGTATCTGGTCGGCGCAGTTTCTTCGGCATCTTAAATTGATTGAGAGATGCCGAGGAATTAGCGAGAATGTACTCTTGCAACTTCTTGAACGAGCCTGATTTGACTTGGTGAACATGAGCAATAGCCATGGTGCGGTTCTTGCGCAGGTAGTTAAAGTCGTGGTGGCGACTGCGTAGTACTTCGTCGAACTAAATGTAAAAAGGAAAGAAAAAATAATAAAATTCATACTTCTGTTAATGCGGATTAAAGCCCTAATACATCATTTGCAGTGACCGAAATTTTATGAGCTGACAAGATAAATTGTCAACTTAAGGTGCTTTTTAAAATTGTCTGCAGACAATTTTTTTGCCATTCATTTTCCGATTCCGGATTTAGGCAATACGATTTTAACGAGTTTGGTAAACGCCAATAATATCGGAGTGCCGATTGATAATTTCGGCACCGACGTTAGCTTCCAAGAGTTCGTTCAATTTCTTTAAGCTCTCGTCGTCTATGGCTTCTACTTCTTGTCGCTTGTATTCCGGAGGTAAACCTTCAACACAAACACCTTGCTTGTATTTTATGGTTTCCTGAAGCATCTACGTCGCTGAAATTTTAGAAGACAGTTTATCAACATTATTCTTTATATTTGTGATGCTGCTGTTCCTGATTTTAAACGTTTAGTCTAATCATGTATTAGGGTAGGCCTAATTCCCAAAATTAGGGGTCCAAAACTTTGGTGTCCCAGTTATGTGCGACACCCTGAGCTTCAAAAATCGCCACTCATGACCACAAATTCTCAGTAATAGACTGTGGCCTGTGATTATAGGGGACATCATGACTTTCTTGAATATTTTGTTCTCTGATTACGGACAAATATTTGAAACAAAATACCATAAAGGCTCATAATTTGTTACGTGGTATTGAATAGGAATTTGGTGTCCCGGGTTACAAACGCCAATGAAAATTGGCTGTAGAATGAGTTTGCCTTAACCTGGATGCCTTATCCACACTCAAACATTAAATTTAAGTGGCGTTTGTGGAAATAAAAATAAATATTTTCTGCTGGGAAACCACTTTCAATCACTAAAAACACTTGGAAATCTTTAAAAACATGTCACTTTTGGACCCCTAATTTTGCGAATTGCCAATTAATGTTTTAAGGTTTTTTTGAAAAATTTTAAGTAAATTTTACCTTTAGCGGTTTTAAGTTCACCATTTTGGTTCTATTTGCCAAATGGCCAGTTGGAAAATGCCTCGATCGCATTTTAAGTTCGATAAACTATTAAGACAGAAATGCAGAAAATGCAGAAATGAAAGAACTACATATGCCTTGAAGAGCAATTATTTTAGGACTGTACCTTTGTTGACCACTCCGCAGTCTGATATTGTGATTCGCTTTCCAATTCCAGAAACACCAGGTAAAATATTTCATAACTGTCACCTGCAATTATGGTATAAACAATTTGAAAATCATTTGTTGAGATTGCCCGAGACTCTATAAAGACACATAGGGCCTATATACACAATCTCAGACAATCACAACAAATCTTAGAAATCGTGGGAAATTCGTAGCAAAAATCGCACAGTGGGAGGCCAACGTAGGCCTATGGTAGATAATTTGTAAGCAGGTCTTACCGCCTTTGTTTCCGGCCAACAAGGGGCTTTCCGCAGTTGTCCAGTAGGTGAGCTTTGTTCCCGGGAGCTTGACGATAAATTCCTCCACGGCTGCCTGCATGGTCACGGCCGACACCTTTTCACCTCGTAGATTCAGCAACTCTGCGGCTCTGTAATTAAGGCATCTCGTGTTAGCATAACTTACATGTACAGCCGTATCCGAATTATCTGGCCACGGACACTACATATGCAAAGTGTAAATTTCAAATCATACCTGTATTTGAACTGAATTATCGGACACTTCTCGTGGAAACCTACAACCTCGATCACATCGCCGTTGCGGTAGCGATACAGCCCCATGACTGACGTGAGTACGATCTCGTATGAATGGCCGACTTCAACCTCGTCCACCAAGAGTGCTTTAACGTTCTTGTCTTTCCTGAATAGTTAGTAAGTTGCCAAGATAAATCAAATTGATCCTTTTTTCGTTTTCGGATTCTTAAAGTCTCATGCACCGCATACTTCAGAAGGACTAGGTGGCATACTAATGAAAAAACGAATTAGCAATAAAGATGAATACTTAATTAGTAATCAATTTAGTAACAACCACACGCGTGTGTTCAAGATAATGTTTATTCATCATATGACGTAGGCATTCTACAATGACGCACCTCTTTTCCTCTGGAATGAATTCAACGACGTTCTCAATGAGATAGAGAGCGTACTTGGCAGGAGTCTCCATGGGCCACAAATTAACTCCAATCATCGATTCTGTGCATCCATAAAGACCAGTGTATACCGGTGTTCCTAGATGACAATGGAGAAAAAAAATGAAGGCCAGAGTCAATTTTGTTTCAAACTCTACAAGTTTCCCTTTCAAACTGAGCCAAAAATATGGGTAGTGAACCTTTAAAGGAGTGTGACCAGTCGCTTTTTTTTACCCATAACTCCCCGGGACTTACCTTATGGGACATGAGATTTTTATATCATAACATCCGTTATATTTTTCTGATTACGAAACTGAAACTCCCGCGCTTCTAGGCCGCATATTTCCGAGGATATCGTCGAAAATCCACCGATTATTTGTAAACTAATTTTCCAGTATCAACGTTTATCCGCTGAAAGCCGACTCGATAGTTTTGTTCAATTTTTTACTGGAAATTGCGAATGTTTTCGGGTTTTTTGGGACATGGGAGGTGTGTATGGGAGTTACTTGATAATATTGGTAAGTTACATCGAAAACTATTTTCCAGAAACTCTGGTCATGCTCCTTTAAGCTCCGGTAAAAACTTAATCCAAATTTACAGGGCAAGCTCAGACTGTCTGGCAGGCATCTATATGTATATGTGTACAAAACAAACTGTCTGCCAGGATCATCCATATGTTTTAATACAAAACAAATGTCATTCACGATAAGGGCTTTTACCGCAAAAGTCTAATCATTATGTCATTGTTCAAGGTAGACACTTTGAACTGGGATTGCCCTCACCCAACAATCAATTTCTAAACTAAATATAGCCTTAATTTGTACGTTTACCAATACATGGACCAGATCCTAAATTGTAAAATGTTATCATTTCAGACCTTTTGTGAAACTTTTCTGAAGCTTGGGCAGAAATCCTCCAATTTCGATAGAATATATGTATTTGAGATACGGCCAAATTCTGGAGACAATCGCAACGAAGCCTTTGGAGAATTCAGCTCGGAGTTCGTCAGCTCTCTTGGGGTTGGGTGTGAGGGCGGCCTCCAAGTCACGCCGAATCTCGCTCGATATCGCGAGTTTTGGGTTCAGTCGTCCCAGAGCAATGTCAGTCAGCAACGTGTCTTTGTGTTCTTCGAGTAGTTTCATAGCTCGGAAAAGGAGCGAAGTGAAGGGTGCCAAAAAGACACCCAGATACTTATCTCGCAGCGCGAACAGAAGGTGAACGTAATTGGACTCAAAATCGGTCGAAAGAAGGAACCCAGCCTTTGGGGTGTTGCTCAGTTGAATGACGTCATTATCCTTTTGGGCTATGTAGACAATAGGTGCAGTGGCGTGGCCAGATTTGGTGTTTCGTAGTGTTGGCATACAGTAGAGAATGCACATCCTCTGGAGGGGACTTGGGTGGCCGAAGCTTTCTCTTGCGGGGAAGGAAATTGTCGCACAGACGATTCTTATGATATGGGGCTTCCGGGACGCCACTTGAGGGATAAGTTTACCGACTCCAGTAGTTCCGGAGGTGATACCGAACCGCGCGATTGGTTCCCCGACAAACACTCCCTGTTCCCCGTTTGCCATTCTCTCCACGAAGGGTCTGTAATGATCGTAGTCGGTCAATGGATGCTTCGTCTGCAGATCCGCAAGTGTCTTTATCTCGCCTAAGCGATTTAACCTGCCGTATTCCGTAGACGCGTCTCGGGTCGTTAACCGCGTTAATAATGCTTCCTGCGCCTTTCGTGGATTTTTCCACATTCGGTCGAGCATTGTTTTGGTGCGCCGTTCGCGTAAGCCATCCACGTTGTTTTGGATGAAACATTTCACAAGCGTGCCCAAGGTGTGGTACTCGGAACATGGGAGAATGCTCATATAATAAGCCAATAGTGCGAACAACAACAAGACGACTGCAAGTATGCCTGGTATGAAAGGAAAATAAGGAATACAAACATAATTTTTGCGACAAATATGAACTGGACCATAGCATGGGGCTGATTAGAAGAAAACACAACGGCTCACTGTTTACAAAATTTAGTGATATAGCATCCATGGAAATAACACGGAAATACCATACAGCACAGTACACAGTTACATGTTATTTACATGGCGTTTTCATGTTATTTACATGTAGCCAATGTTAAAATTATCATAACTCAAAAACTGTAAGAGTGCCCATCTTAAATCTTTCTGGAAATGTTCCTTACATCTTAAACTAACAAATATTAAACAAATACGCAATTTGACAAATGCGCATTTTTGCAAATCAAGGTCAAAGGTTATAAATTTACATATCTTTTTTGTGGTACGAGATACAATTTTGATGTAATATCATAAAATGAAGGCCATTTCAACAGCTTTAAAATGATATAAAGTTTATTTCTCTCAGTCCATTACTTTTAGAGATACAACTGTCCAAACATAGCAGGTTATGCTAATTAGTCAAAAGTTCGTTGACCCGTATCTCAAAAATTAATTGACCGAATGACATAAAATGTTAGTTCTAAGGGTTTCTCAAGGAGTCCAATCAGCACACCAAATTTCATTTCAATCCGTGATGGTCAGGTCAAAAAGCGTGTTGAATTGACACGGAATGACCCGAAAGTGTTCAAACTATTTGGCTATACTTATGTCTAAAACACGAGAATGTATAGAAAGTGATCAAGCAGTCTAGCGTCTACCATTGACTCGTGCGTAATTTCAATGCGTATAGCCATATAATCCGAACGCAGCCTAAGCCTTACCAGACACGCCCCTCCACAGCAACACGTTGCTACTTAGTGCCGAGTTGGCAAAAACACCACAAAGTACACTCAAAATTATGCCAACAAGCATGCAGTATCTGTTCCAATTCATGGCGAATCCGTAGGTAATTTGGGCCGAGTTAACGAACAGAAAATGTTTCCCACTACTATGAATATTTCAAGATGGTTTCCCAGTATATAGTTCGGTTTATGCACCAGTGCATGTAATTTTTTGTTTCTAAGTCGATCCCTGCATGTACATGTACCTTAACAATCAGTTCCTTCATTGAGTACGCCGCCTGGCCATGACTGATACATGTACCAGCTCCTTTGATTTGACAGTTTGGTTGATTTTGTTTTTGTTTTTGTTTTGTTTTGTTTTAATTAATTGGAATTATTAGTATAATTATATCAATTTCTTCTCCAAATTTAAATAATTTATTTATAATTGATAATTTAGAAATGTATTTATTTATTCAATGTAAGCATTTTAAGTTTGGATAGACAGGTCTTCGGACTACAGTGTTTAATTATACTTTTGTCTATCCTGGCCAGCTTTTAATGCTTTGTCCTGGTTTCCTAAGTCTGTGATACCCATCCCATTCCCTTATCAATTTCCCTCACTAATCCCTTTTCCCTACCAAGTCCCATTGATCCCACCCCATGGCAGGCCCCCTCGCAAAACTCATCCTTTGTGTATACATAATTTTCTTTTTTTTTCTTTGTTCTTTTAAAAAAAATTGTAATATGTATTGTAATTTTTGTACTGTATTTGATGGCCGAATAAATAATAATAATAATAATAATTTAAGTGTTCGATCGCATCACACAATACATACTGTAGCGGAATGGACTGACAACCAGTCTATTCCCATTCATGAATTTCCTGGCTGATGCAATCCTTGCCGTAGTCACGCCCTTTAGGCATAATGTTTATTAATGCACTTAGAATGGCTGCACTGTGTATGGAAAATACCATTCACGCAGTGCGTGTCAGCCGGTAAACAACATCGTTCGGCCAATCTGAGCTTTGTTTCCATGTTGCTGGGCGGGACTAGAGCCCAGCACTTGGGGCGCTGTGCGCGCCAGTTTCGTCAGTTGCGAGTTAGCTTTAGAAGTTGCAAGTTAGATTTGGAGTGTTTCTGCTGAAGATAAGCAGTAAGTTTAGGCCTTAATTTAAGGGCGAGAGTACAGCAGTCGTGAGTCCACATACTGCGGGTTGTGCCGGTGAATTCGGTGAGTGAATTCGGAGTCGCTAGCGCGGGCATTTCGGGTGATTTGCGTTGCCTTGCCTCGGGTTTGGCAATACGGCTAGTGTACAATTGGCTGTAGTCAGCGGGCTACAGCACGGCATACGGGAGCGCGGTGTGTGGTGCACGGTCAGACATTTCGCACTTGTAGTCGGGCGTGGGAGTTGTGAACGTACTTGCGAGTTAGTGCATTGCGCGGTGTGGAACCTGACATACTGTTGTACTGCCGTCAGTGTATAAAGACACTGTGTAACTCCCAAGTACGGGAGAGGATAAAGGCGCCCAGGTTTTCCTACTTGTATATTTAATTACAAGTCCCAGGTCATTGTTAATAAACCAATCATAAACTCTCAATCACTGAACACACGTGTCCACTCTTGAATTATTTGCAGTACCGAGTCCCTTCCCCTACCCGGGGTAGGGGAAGGGACTCGGTACTGCAAACATGGAGGTGCAAATAATATCAGCTACAACAGGCGGTATATTTCCTCCAAAACGAATCCATTTCCCTGGGCCTTGAGGCTGCTCGTAGCAATTTCTTAGGTCCGAGCTCCGCCAGAGTTCTGACCGGAACACTGCCGCCTGACCAGGTGGAGTCGGTTCCGGGTCATCGAACTTTGGTCGACTCGTCGGAAATTGTGCGACCCGAGTACCTAGAGAGGGCGCTCTTGAGGTCGCGTACCGCCACAATACTTTGATGTTGGTACCCCTTGTACCTACTTGTGAAATAGGTCATGATGTGATTTATATCTCGCATAGAATTGCTACATATTGGATTACCTTTTTATCACACTGTGCATGGTGGTCCTATATGACATGAATATCGACCAGCATATTCTTGCTCAGAATTAATTACCTTGCCTCTGATTGGTCAATGGGTAGGTATTTACAGCAGGGAACAGCAGTAGACAAAAACAGTCACATTTTTTGCAAGTTTAGCGATGCAGAATTAGAAGCAAACGGAATATGACCCTTTGTAACTATACACAGGGAATCCCATTGATATCTCCCATTTGCTACATTTCTGTTTCAGGACTTTTATGCTTGATGTTTCAAAGAAAGAAAATGCTGAAAGATTGATATCTAAACCCTTTTTGGTTTTCGTAAAATTGAGTCGAAAAAGTTGCCGAGTTGGCCTTCACCTCATAGGTTTATCCGCACACTTCGCGCGCTGGCAATGTTTGCCATCCAATCCCGTGAGCCTTTGCGAGTGCGCACAAAGTTTATTTCGCCGGCTGTTGGTTTATTTTGAAAACATTGACATGATGGCTAAATTAACTTTGGGGCAGAGAAGAGCTTTATAATTATATCGCATGTGCAAAAATAAAATTTTGTTAAGGAGTGAAAGGTTCACGGGAAACTTGTTTTCAGCAACTGCTAAGTACGAGCAGGTGCGGATCAGGCGCTTTCAACAGTTGCTTTGCAAATCAATTAGCTCCGGCTTCGGATTTTACTTGCCAACTATGCAACAGTTGCAAGTTACGTCACGATTAAACCCAAAGCCACAGATAAACACAGTCGTTTCGGGAAATGTCACTATAAGGCTGTCTGACGTGACAGCTGGGCAGCTAAAGATGTCTTCACGAACCGCCCAGCTGTTTCTCTTCATGTGGTGTTATAGTCTTGGCCCGTGACACTCTGTCTGTTTAAAGGCAGCATACATCATTGGTAAACTCGAAAATCAGAAATTTTCACAGATTTACGCCTAACTTACACAATATAAACATGATGACCGTAGAAAACTTCCCCTAAAATGATTTTGTCTGAAGTGCTATAGTCTTTGAGAAATGAGTAAAACAATTAGTTTTCGTTTCATGAGACGAAAATTCAATTCGCCCCAAAACCGTTTCGCCCAAGTGCCATTTCGCCCCAAATCACTTCGTCCAAACACTACATCGCCCAAATGCCACTTTGCCCCAAAACCACTTCGTGCACAGGCCATTGTTCAGGGCGAAATGGTTGAGGGTGAAGTGGTTTTGGGGCGAAATTACTGCAAACCCTTTTTGGCTGTTTTCTCAAAAGTAGGCCTACCCATGGAGGAAGGAAACTCCTCCATGGCCTACCGAGCTGTTTTTTGCACAGATTGGTTTTAATTATGCATATCTTCAATCACACAGGGGGATAAAACTATTTGTAACAGTTTACCAATCATGTATACTATCTTTAGTACGTGTATATGAACACCTCTTGTGGCAAGGCTGACTACACCAGTCTCCGTAAGAACCGGTGAGGCAGGCTAAGCCACTCTGCTTCGAAGTGCTCCCCCCGATCAGCTCATGTACTTATTGGGCTGTTTGGGAGACGCGAGGCTCCAAAGGTCAGCTCATAACACACAGGTTCAAACACTAACTCCAGGCTGAAAACCTAACAAAATGGGGTTTCTCAGAGTCAACTATACAGGATTCTCTCAGACACAGGAAGTCACATTACATTGCTGCAGAAATCACTTTGTTCAAACAGTTCCACTTGGAAATCACTGAATCAGAACAGTCGTGAATGCGATTCCAAATTTAGTGATTGGTTGAACAGTGCCTTACCCATACAAGTCCACTGTAGTATTCAACAAACCTGTGTTTTCTGATCAATAATTTATATTTTAAGAAAACCGTGTTTCTATTTCGGATACGGATGAGTACACACTGCCTCAAGGTATGGAACATATCATCTGTAGTGACCCCAATTGTTTTTACGAGTAGACTAGAAGAACCCTACTAAAAGTGTTAATAACAATGGCACCAAACACCACATGATTTTATTTCAGTCCAAAATGGTACTTTGTGTGAGAAATTAACAACTGAAGGTGGTTTCTAAAAAGTCTTGCAAATTAAAGACTTTTTTTACCATTCAACTCAATACAGTATCATGAAAACCATGCATGGATTTTTCAAGTTTTCAGAAGTATTACTGCACCTATGTGGCTGAAATTTCTACAGGGCAGTTTTATCAACATGGGCTTCTTATCTCTAGTGGAAATAACGACCCTTTTAACAGTGCACCAATCAAGTGTTCTGCCTTTAAGCTGTTCGACGGCATGTCAGCGGGCTTAATCCCAGGTGGTATAAGGATATCATCGCGTGGCGCGACAGGATAGCATGCCATCACATTATGCTTACATGGCATGGAATTTCCAGAGATATTTTGGCTGCTGTGTACACGGTCAAGCAACCATCGAGCAACACCGTGCATACAGCAATGGTCTGCCCCAATCACATCTCAATTTGGCTGGCAATCATCATCTCAATACTAACCGATGTTTTGGCTTCGGACCAACATCCAGCTCTCAGGAAAAAGCCCAAATCCAAATCTCTCGATGCCCCGCACAAGAAACGCAGACCGAACATCGTTTTCATTTTGGTGGATGATCTTGGTTTTAATGATGTTGGGTACCACGGGGTGGGCGGGGCTGCCCTGAAGACGCCTAATATTGATCGACTGGCCAAAGAAGGGGTACGCCTTGAGAATTATTACGTTCAGCCGAGTTGCACGCCCACGCGGAGTCAGCTAATGACAGGCCGGTACCAGGTAAGCATAATTGTAAAATCAACGTATAAGTTAAATTTTATAAAAACAAATTACATGATTGGAAAACTTAAAAACAGGAACAACAGCATTACATAACTAATTATTAATTGTGATAAACTGCCGTGTAGAAATTCCAGCCACATAGATGCATTAGCACTTCAGAAAACCTGAAAATCCGTGCATGTTTTGTAATGAATGAATGGTAATGTCTGCAGACATTTTATAAATTTTTCCCACAATGGTTCAATTTTACACGGGAGAAAAATCATGTGGTGTTTGTTGCCATTACTATCAACACTTTTAGCCGGATTTTTCGACACGTGAAGTAAAATTTTGGATAACTGGCAACTGCAAATGATGTATAGCGGCATTTAATAGCGCCGTACATAAAGTACGTACGCATGAAATTTCAGTTAGTAACTGGGAATTGGTTACTGGTTTCAATTGGTATTGAACTGGTTCCAATTGAATCTAGTTGAAACCAGTTCGAAGCAGTTACCAATTCCAAGTTACTTAACTGGAATTTTCTCCTGCAGCTGTACGCATGGCGTACGCAGTGCCCCAACCCCCTGTACGCATACGCATTTCCATATAGGCCTATATGTACATGTATATACCTCAGCATTGGTAAGCATTGGTAAGCATTGGTAAATGATTCAGTACTACATGTACAGTGCTATATACAATGTACTACAGGTACCAGTACGATTCGCATGTCGCCTCCGAAGTCTGAAATAAATGACAAAATGTATAGATTTCTTTGGCATTTTTTTAAAACTTAAATTGACACATCAAGCATCAGTAACTGCAGATTTAATGGAAAAACCTAAATTGAGGAGTGAGAAAAATGTGAGATGTGTGAGAAAAATGCGTGGCCTGTCTAATATGTTTTGTACATAAGGTCTGAAGCCATGGTGAACTTGTCCATCCTTTCCCGATAGAGAACGTGGACGGCAACTATAAAGCCATTTTTGTCACGAACTATACGGTATCTGCCTAACTTGTCTTTATCAAACTTGAGATGATGAAGAAGACGCAGTATTACAAGTGGAATGGAAACCCCCACGCAGTCAAGCGGGACTTATTTTGGAAAAGCCATTTTTACAAATGCATCAAAATGTAACACCTTGGTTCCCGTTTTTAAGAAAGCATACCTTTTCTCACTTAGATTCACACAGGAATGCAACACGATAATCTGTTGCCCACATCACCACACTGTCTGCCCGTACACGAGCTCACCTTAGCCGAGGCACTACGGAAGGCCGGCTACTCCACACATGCTGTCGGAAAGTGGCACCTAGGCTTCTGCCGGCGGATCTGCCTTCCCACAAGGCGAGGGTTCGACTCCTTTTTAGGTATAAGATTTTGGAATATTTCCTATTCTGCAGGTCTGAGGCTGATTTTTGTAGGGGTTGGGGTGGGGGTATTTGGACATGCAATACCATAAACCATTTTGTTCCTCAGTGTTGGTATATGTAAGAAATAACGACATAACAGAAATAACAGTCTCAGTTGATAGTTTCTACAGGGTGTCAGCTGCTCTAGTATAAATTGCTAGGTATCCAAACTATCACAAGCGGTGTTATATTCATGTGTGATTGAGGACGTGTATGATAACAAAAAACTTGTTTAAATAAAAGGGGCCAATTTCATAAAGCTGTTAAGCAGAAAAATGTGCTTAATCCAAAATTTGTTCGCTTTATAAAATGGGTTTCCAGTCTAAATCTGATATGATGTGCATTACAATTGACTGGTGTTCTGCTATTATTGCTAAAAACACAAGTCGACATACAATTTTGACTGTTAACCCATTTTTATAAAGCAGACAAATTTTGGATTAAGCAAATTTTTCTGCTAAAAAGCTTTATGAAATTGGCCCCAAGTCAGTACCTAATCTACGTTCCAAGAAAACAATGACAAGCTGTGTTCATGCTTTCCAGAAAATGTGGGAAGCCATGCATCGTCCAATTAATTTAGGCTGGTTCCCTGAGTATGTTCAACTGAAAACGGAGCCACAATACCATGGTAATCAGGGGCCTGGTTTTCTTCACATGGCAACATCATTGTAAACAAACAAATGCGTATGTTTACGCATTTCTATAAATGTATCTTTAATTAACTTTTTTTGTTATAAAAAGACATTGGACCGTTGAAACTTCTACTTCTATCTTCCATTCCACTGTACATTTTTCTGATATCGTAGCCTTGGCCAAAGGAATTACGTCATCTAGCTCACTTACATAATTTTGTAAGTATCTTGGCTCACAGGTATGGTCTTAGGTCACAGCAACCACTTTAACTACATAAGGAGAGCCGGCAGTGCCTTGTACCACAACGAAATGCCATTGAAACTGACTACAGAGAAATATTCTACGACGTTATACACTGAAAGAGCCATGGAGGTCATAAGTTATCACGCAGGCGCATCAAAGGTTGGTTTTCCATTTGCCTTAAAACGAAATTACATTGAAAAAAGCTCCCGTTTGATACCAAAATTAAACGAGTTGTACTCACCTGAACATTTCAAACCAAGCAGTTCCAACGTTAGCATCAGCAAATACGAATTGTGTTTCTGGAAATCTGTCTTGTCAAGATATAGTACCATTGCTAGCAATGTTGGTAGAGTGCACGCATGGAAACACAAACAAAATGGCGACGTTGAAAACTATTGGTGGCAGCATTTCGATCAACAGCCTACTGCCCTCAAGCGTCTTATTACAATAGTACTCTGCCTTTACAAGAAAGTTGGCGCATAAAGTTAGCCTGTAATCATGTTTTTTTTAACATGATAAACTATTAAAGACAGCTAAAATTGACATATAATGAACACCACACATTTTCCATGAAATATGGCTAAATATGGCTAGTTGTGTGTGAGCAAAATGGCGTACATGTATTTTATTTTATTTATTTATTTATTTTTTTTTTTTTACAGCCCCCACTATTTTTGTTCGTGTCTTACCAAAGCCAACACACACCACTCCAGGTCCCCAGCCATTACGCGGATCAGTTCAGGACAACTATATCAGACACCAGACGACAAATTTATGCTGCCATGTTGAGTGCGGTCGATGAGGGCGTGCAAAATATCACACAATCACTAATCGATAATGGATTGTGGGAAAATACATTGCTGATATTTTCGACAGGTAAGGATGAAAACGATCTCTCAGCAAAATCCTGAATTAAAGGAGCGTGTCAAGATCACATTTTGAACCCCCATTTTTCCCGTGTTGAGATTTTGATACCACCTATATTTTTCTCATTACCAAATCTGAAATTGTGCGTTCTCAATCCGTAATTATTTTTGTGGATATCGCAAACAAAAACACCGATGTTGTGTAAACTCATTTATATCCAAATTAGAGAATGCAAATTTCCTGTTTTCTTCCCATGTGATTCTTTTTGTCACAATTTTTCCAGATAATGGAGGACGACCTCGTTCCGGCGGCAACAACTGGCCTCTACGGGGATCGAAAGGCACCCTCTGGGAAGGAGGTGTTCGTGGCGTTGCGTTTGTAACTGGTCCCGTTTTGCCCAAAGCAGTCCGTGGCACGATAAACAATGAACTGTGTCACGTGAGTGACTGGTTCCCGACACTAGTGAAAGGAGTAGCGCGAAAACAACTGGACTACATTATGCCACTAGATGGAATCAATGTATGGCGTTCCATAAGGTATAACACATTCGCGTAATCCCCAACCGAACAGCCTATTGGGCCTTAATTTTGAGTTCACTCACCAGTGTGGCCGACCCTGGGAATTCTGTGCCTCTAGCCAATCCTCAAGCATTTGTGTACCCTGCATAATAAAACCCTAGTTATGCAATGTAAACAACCGCTGTTTGCAACCAATGGCTTGACATAGGAAATATAGCCTACTTGGGTACAGTACATGCTTCCGGAGTCTCCCCTTTGAGTCTCCGTGTAATTTTATGTACAGTGCATATTGGAAGATTAAGAATATTTGGCGGTCAAGCGCACGATTTTGCCATGTACAACGCCAACCAGACTAAAATTAACGCGCTACAGCTCCACAATAGCACCTAATTAATTTTGCATGTGAAAGGTTTTGCACATGCAAATGTTCGAATATAAGCGAATAGGGGTTTAGGAAATGAGTCCAAACAAGTTGGGGACGAGGTTGAAATAAATAATACATATTTGTTGATAGCCAGGGGAAACGTTCACCTCGGAAGGAGCTGTTACACAACATCGACCCCCTGCAACGACCCACTGAATGGACCGAGACGGACGAAGAGCTCTGGGGAAGACTAAAAGACTTGCCCTTCAATGCAACGTTGAGGGCAGCAATCAGATCTGATAACTGGAAACTGGTAACCGGTAATGCAGGTAAGACATCGTCCGCTTGGTGCACGATGGATGCATTTTGGATGCACGTGCATTATACCATTAAAATAATAAAAGTTATTGACATGTTCGGCGTAATTTGGATATGTTTTTATACGTTCGGCATGTATATTTGATTCTTTCAACAGGGGGCTCGGAATGGGTACCTCCTCCCGAATCTACTGATGACGTTTGGAATATCGTGAAAGGACAGGATGTCAATACTTGTATCCGGCTCTTTGACTTGAAGATAGACCCCGTGGAAAGGTTCAACGTAGCGGCGACATACCCGGGCATTGTCCGAACACTACTGGGCCGATTAGCCGAACTGCAGGCTTCGGCCGTACCCGCGATTGATCACACGATCACAATCGAGTTTCGTTCCGTGCTCAACTACACGTATAGGTCACCAATGCCACATCCCATGGTCAAAGTCTACGGCGTGTGGGCACAATGGATGGACTGAATAAAGTTTAATAAAACCCCAGAACAGGGCCTATTTTTGCGACCATAACCAGAAATATGTTCATGACGTGTTTCCGATTCAACCAATCAACGGCTTTGGTTGCGACGACCAAAGCTCACCATTAGTTGAATCGGCAATGACGTCAGAAACGTGTTTCTGATTGTGATCGCGAAAACGCCATCCTCTGGTAATTTTTATTCACGCCACCATGCAGTACGGATTAAAACTACCATCTGCGGTTTAAAGTGCACTTTATGGACTAAAAAACCTCGCTGGGTCCTTCTTTAAAGGCACTGGCTCGTCAGCAATGCGCGCGCCAAATTCGTGCCACAAAATACGCAGCTCCATGCCTTTGGAGCTGCGTATTTCGTGGCACGAATTTGGCACGCGCGCATTGCTGACAAGCCTATGCCTTTAATGTCAGGAAAACCATCAACTGGATGAGCCCAAATTATTGAATTTATTTGCCTATATACTACGTTCATAGGTAAAAAAAATTGAAGCAAAGTAACTAAACAGTTCTGGATTAACTGAACAAAACGCAACTTATATGTACCGAAATCGAATTGCATGTATTTTTTTAAATACCAGCGATGAACCGTATTATTACAGGGATGTTATTTGTTCCGGTTTTTCCCGGAATAATCTTTGTCACAAACTAATGAGACAAAAGAAAGTTCCGGGAAAAACTGGAACAATATCACATCCCCGTTATTACCAAAAGTGCACTAAATTTGAAAACTTGGTGAATTTCTACTAGCATTATTTGCGGGATGGACTGTTCAGCCAAATAAACGGTGACACAATGTTTGAAGATTTCTGAATATGTCTTGGTGTTTCCTTTCGTGAATATAGTGGGTACACATCCGCGCTTGTGATCGAGGAGTTATGGGTTCGAGTCCCACTTGTGTGACAACGTGTGAATATGGTTTTACACCTTATTATGGGGTACCCAGAAGAATATGGTACCCCATAATTACAAAGGCGAACAAGGTACCCCACAATTAAGTCGGTCTTTGTCTTCTTAGTACCCCACAAGGTAAAACCAGTGTTAAGGCTATGGGACGAATTTAGGCAATGGGAAGGAAGGGAGGGGGGTAAAAAAAACACAAGGTACCCCATAAGGGTGTTAAAAACACGGTGGGTGTGTGTGTTTGTGTCTGTGGGAATGAAGGATACATCATCTCAATAAGCCAGTTGCGTGATAGATTTGCATAAATCCTAGAGTCCTGCCTCTGCGCTATGGCGCTCGCATAATAAGAGAGTACTGCACCAGACTACCAGGCCGTTGGCAACGGTTGCCAAGTGGCAAGGGGGTGCACGCTAGAACATGTTAGCCGGCGCGAAAGTCTGTACGGTACCTGGAATACCTCGCACAGTACTGCATTTTGAAGCTGGACCATCCGAAATTACATGTTGAAATTGCATGTTAAAACATGTACTCGCCATGAAATTTCGTCAAAATAACGAGTTAGAACGTCTTGTTTGACTCGAAATAGACGTTAACTTTGAAAGCTGGATCGTTCCCAATCTGTGCATGATAAATTCAAAAAAAGAGTAACGATTTCGGGTTATAAGACTGGTTTGAAGCTGCCGATTTAACGTCACGAACCCGAACGAAGGGAGACGTATACACTAGACACCAAACTTGACTTGAAATAGGGGAAATAAGATGACATGCAGATTGTAAATCTTGCCAATATGATAAAATTAATAGCGCCGTTGATTGTTTATCCATTTGACGGAACATCGTCAGAAATTGGCGAGTTTTACTGTTCCAAAACGCGCGTTCAACATAGGCCTAACAGCGAGCGACTCTCGTTTTGCGTACAAGACCGGCATACGATTTCAAATACACCTTCCGAATTTTTTGAAAAGAAAAGGTCATGCCTGTTTGTTTCCGCAAATGATCGACGTCTCGCAGCAACTTGGGTAAAATCAAAAGTAATTCAATTATGAATTAAAATGATTATCTAGCTACATACAAGTTACAACAGATTTTAGAAATACTTTGGCTGCAAAAACTTGACCGAGCGGTTGTTGTGTTATACGTTGTTGAGTTTGTCTATATCCGTGCGGAATACGGAATTCACCACTAAAAATTGAGATGGGAAAAAGGGCAGGCTCTAATTTGTGGGCGACAAACAGCACCCGTAACACACTTCGATTAGAATAAAATGTTAAACAAAGACAAACAATTATATCTCCTAACAGTCCTCAGTTTCACAAATCTGTCTAGCAAACACGAACCGGGATACGATCGACCTTTTTATTTTGGTATATTTAGTAGGCATCGCATAATTTTCGCATTTCCATTTTTCCCGGTCCACACACGCAAAATTCATGTTTCCTATTAAACCAAATCACGTTTCCTAACCAAATTTAAACTTTATGGGGGCATAATATCATGTAATATTAGAAAGAATTAGTGGCGAGGGTGTACGGTATTTATATCTCCACTTAATTAAGTCGCGTACGTTGATGTATTTCTCGCGATTTTACTTGGGCTTCGGAATATGCCGGTCATGTACGCAAAACGAGAGTCGCTCGCTGTCGCGTTGAACGGCGATCTGAAACAGCAAAACTCGCCAATTTCTGACGAAGTTCCGTCGAATGGATATTAAACAATCAACGGCGATATTAATTTTTTATCATATTGTGGCAAGATTTACTAGCTGCATGTCATCTTATTTCCCCTATTTCAAGTCAAGTTTGCTGTAAAGTGTATACGTCTCCCTTCGTTCGGGTTCGACGTTCAATCGGCAACTTTGAACCGGTCTCATAACCCGAAATCGTTACTCTTTTCTTGAATTGATCATGCACAGATTGGGAACAATCCAGCTTTCAAAGTTAACGTTCATTTCGAGTCAAACAAGACGTTCTAACTCGTTATTTTGACGAAACTTCATGGCGAGTACATGTTTTAACATGCAATTTCAACATGTAATTTCGGATGGTCCAGCTTCAAAATGCATAGAGTACTGTGCGAGGTATTCCAGGTACCGTACAGACTTTCGCGCCGGCTAACATGTTCTAGCGTGCACCCCCTTGCCACTTGGCAACCGTTGCCAACGGCCTGGTAGTCTGGTGCAGTACTCTCTTATTATGCGAGCGCCATAGCGCAGAGGCAGGACTCTAGGATTTATGCAAATCTATCACGCAACTGGCTTATTGTCTCGTTAACCCAAGCGATATTTGGGAAGCTGCCACAATTTAAGTGCTGCTAAGGTTGGGGTTGTGCACCTTGGCCTGGCAGCCACCCAGTTGAAGCGAAATGGATCTGGTGATTTCCTGATGGCAGTGGTAACAATGGCAACAGCGCCAGGGTTACCATGTAGGGTAGATGTGCATGCGCTACAAGAATCCACCAATTATTATTATTGTAATATTGTCCCTTCGTCGTAAGAGTTATTTCTCAAGTCTGCATGAAAAATATTGCTGCAATGGCACCATAAAAGGGAGAAAAAGGAGAAAGATGAAAAGAACTAAAAGCGCAAAATATTCTTTTATTTTGCAACCTCTGACCCCGAAAACGAAATATCGAAGAACAGTACCCGTTGGTCTGAAACCGCAATAAAAACAGGTGGAATAGAGATGTTGATCGCGACCGAAAGTGACGTCGAAGATAATTTATCGGCAAAAGAAATCATCGAGTCAAATAACAGGTGCAACATTTCTGAACTTCGACCTTCATGCGATTTGATACCCACATTCACTTGGTAAACTCTCCACCATGGCGGCTGCTCTGGGTTGGTGAGTATCAATGTTTGGTGCAGACGAATATAATCGAAGTCCTTTGGGAAACTATTTCAAGATGTCGATAAGTATTTAAGTGGTATACCGAATGAATGTAGTGTACAGTATACATTGTTTCAAGTTTTAGCCCAAATCGCAGTGCGCATTCGTCAACATCAGCTTATGAACATAGTATAGTAGCAGGGAAAAAAACACTGAACGTTTTAACCAACTTTGTTGTCGAAATGCTACACTGTATCAACGAGTGATGTGCGCGTGCCTACTGTGGTCGCAACAAATGGTTGCGGACATCACTGCAGTAGGCCTACGAATGTAAATACTTTTAATGTACCCCAAAAAAATAAATGAGAAAGCTCACGTAACCAGAACTACCACTACCTTATAGACTACCTACGACCTAAGACATGATGACGTCGATTTGTTTACGCGTGCGTTTTTCTATGGCCATACAAACCGCTTGGTTTAACTTGGGGCTCTTAGAAATGCGCACATGTAGCATAACGTGACGTCATGATACGTGGATCTATACCGCCAAATTTGGTTGAAATGGAATAACATACCTGCCAACAGTGCCGAGTAAAAAAAATCGGACTGCAGTGAAACTTGCAACGGTCGAGTTGGTACAACGGTCGAGTTGACCGTACACAACACAAGCGGCGCGCGCGGGGAGTCAGGTCAAGTCGACCGTCTATACCGACCGTTTACCTTTAACACTTAAAAATCGGAACAAATACGATAAAATCGGACTAGTTGGCCGGTATGGAATAACCAAACCTAGAGAAGGTGTGTTCTTAGGGTAGAATCCCAATGTGATTTTTCTTATTTCTAAGTATAAATCCCGATTTTTAACAACAATGTCCCAATTGCTCACTTGCCCTCAGGACAAGTTACGTCATTATGACGTCAGCATTCATCCTCGTTTTCCCCGCTCAAGTTATTGGCCAGACCATTCAGTTGAGCGATCTCTTCGGCCAGCTGGCGCCACCCAATTATCCAGAACCCTACGAGGACAACGTGGATCGTTCGTGGAACATCACTGTACCACAAGGCTACACCATAGACTTGTACTTCAGTCTCTTCCAGCTCGAGCCCTCCAATGATTGCGAGTATGACTACGTCAAGGTATATCATAGTTTAGGGCGAACCACAAACTTTAGGAAATTGCTTACAGATCTACTGTTTTTACAATACGCACATTGACGCACGCACTTTATACTCCAACAATTGATAGGTGCATAATGTCCATTGTTAATAAAGGATGACACGAAAGAAATTAGTTCTTTCGTGAGTTTCAAACAGTTGGTTTAAAAAAAGGAAAACATGTAGTTTTACTGTTGTACTTTTATAGACCATTCCATCTTGTACAATTAGAAGTCGGTACTGGAGACATTACGTGCCGTGCAGATAGTAGAACGCACGCGTTTCGAAGAGAACAGTTTTGTGCTAGCAACGGTAGTGGCCTACTTTATGAAGCTGGGAACACGATCATGCAATAGGCCTATGCATAAAGATAGTTTGACGAGATTCTTCGTGCATGGAGTGATTTACCCTCTACGCACATGCACTTTGATAATGAACCGAATTGAAACAGCATGTAACCGGTATTTCTCGTTTAGGTTTCTAGTAGTGAGAACGACATGGCGACGTTCTGTGGCAACGACATTGTTATGGAGAACCGGATACCACACGACGAACACTTGATGTCGCCTAGCCACACCATGCTAGTCAGGTTCCATTCCGACTTCTCCAATGAGGAGCCGTTTCTTGGCTTCGTGGCACATTACAGGGCCGAAGGTGAGCGTCTCTAGACACCACTGCATATAGACAATGGACTGGTCCGTGGCTTCCTTAATGAAGCAACCGGTCGCCATTTTGCTCCAGAACACAGTGCCTTGTTTAGGCTGGTTATACTCTAACCTTACGTGTATCTGTATTAGCCTTCTGCGTTTAACCTTTGCACTATAGCTGTCGCTCTGGCCATAATCTCCACTTTCAAATGTAGGTATAGTTTAGAAAGTCTACATGTTGTTGTTGCTACCTGGTGCAAGCCAATGCCTAGCCGCCGACAGTGTGGTTGCTTTATGCGTATACCGTTAACACGGTATTGATTCTTCTATGATATGTATTTTATTTATCAACAGATATTGACGAGTGTGCCAATAACCATGGGTGCGAGCACCACTGTCATAATTTCGTCGCTGGGTATTACTGTTCGTGCAGAGAAAACTACGAGTTGGAACCGAATGGGAAAGCCTGTAAAGGTAGGATTTGTCATGACCTAGTCAGTTTTCGTCAACTGAGAATGTTGTGTTGGCTTTTTTTTCTATTTTAAATACTCTTTCATCGCGCCAATCAGAACTCGGCGTGTATTTGAATGTAACTGTACAAATCTCTATCACTTTTCATTTTTTTCTCCGTACAGTGTCTTGCAAGGATCTGTTGTACACGCACGAATCGGACGAATTCCACACACCAGACTTCCCAATGGCGTATCCCCGAAACGCGGACTGCAATTGGCTGATTGGCGTTGAGAGCGGGTTTGTCATCAACCTCGTGTTTACTGCATTTGCCGTGGAGACGCACCCCGAGGTTAAATGTCCGTACGATTACGTTAAGGTACGAGGTAGCGTGTTACCCTGGCACTATTTGCACAACCGCCGACGTTGAGGGCTGCGTAGGAATCTACGCAGTCTCGAGTATACCAACCCGTCGGGTGGACGTGTGTGTGATCGCTCGGGATAATCAATGGTTTTGAATTATCATCCATTAGCTGATATATTTCGAGGAAAATTAAAGTGCAGCAGTGTGTAACCTAGCGTCGAGTTTGGGATGTTTTGTAAGGCGAAATCAGGTAACCAGAGTAATTTAGAGGCATTTAAACATTTGCGAGGTGTGGGCGGCGCCGCGCACCGGTGTCGTTGCGCAGCTTCAAGCAATCGCCGTTACCGCACGCATGGTTGGCACTACGTTGGGTAAAGCCTATACGTACGTACATAGTCAAATTGGCTCTTTCTCAACAATGGTAGAGCGCGCTCCAGTAATTCCTTTTGAATTTTCGCGTGCCTTAAGCAATGCACCCCTCATTGGGCTTGCGTGTGTATTAGCTATTGTGCCAATGCTGTGTGCGGGTTATGCTGCCTCGTCGTGTTTTATGTACCGGACAAGTTTCCAACTACATGTACTCGTTTGCTGAATGTGCTGAAGATGGACATGATTTACGCCTTAGTTGAGGTACGAATTGCTTCAATGCTTTATATGTCATAAGATATTATTCAGTTTTGGTAAAACATCTGTCAGGCCCATAAATATGGCGAATTAGGCCTAGTAGCCTCAGGCTCGTATTTTATAGGTATCACCCGTGTGGCGACGGGGGCCCAGCCATTCGACAGGTATACAGGTATACAGCCAAATATTTTGTACGTATACAAATGCATACGACTCTTTAATTAAGTTTGGGCTACTAAGCCCACCATGCACAAGTACGCATTATAACAATTAACACACGCGTCTCCGAAACAGTGCTTTTCTCCGCCTTTTCATGGAGCCAGGCGGCCAAGGTACAGCGTGGGTCGGAGAAGGCATGGGCAGGTGAAATGCTTTCGATAATTGGCGTTTACACAAACAGTTTCCGAAATTTCAATTTTCTTTGTTGCTTTTTTCGTGCTCCCTATAGGAAAAGGCGGATGCCAAGGATGGTTGGCAAGACATCGACCAATTGCAAGGTCTGGAAGACCGCTGGAGGGAGAATTTGTTCACCTTGGCGTCCTATGGATCTATATGGAGGACAACGCCGAAATCTGGAGCGAATGCTCCAACGGGTAAACAAGGCTCAGGGTGCAATGCTAGCATGTTTATAAACGGGGCACGCCCTTGAATCGTGGGAATTAAAATACCAGTTTGGCATGTTCGTTAGATGATAGAGGGCGGGCCTCTTTCAAGATTCGTAGTTCGGAAAGTGCCCTCACAATTCTTGTGTTGTTATTGCTCGAGCATGTATAGCGAGCGCAATATAACAATAAAAAAGGAGTCAGCCTAGCATTTGGGAAATCTGGTTCTGGCCTTTTGTTTCAAGGTACCTGTGTTAGCGCCCTCATAGGTAATGGAACAGGCCCTAAGTGGCAAGTGAATGGACTCTTGCTTACTAAATGTATGAAGTGGAGGACGGGCCCCCAAACGCGCAGTTTAAGCGCATCTTTTGTTAGGCAATTTACGAAGCACGGGTTGGGCTTCCGAGTATCAAGGCCTAGATCGTATTTCTATGGACCAGGACTGGTCCCTGAGTACATGTGGGCTATTTCACAGTGGGTGGTCATTTGAGTAGATTACAGTTTAACCCATCCTGGATAACTTTATCAGTGCATATACATGTTATGAGTGATTTTATATGACGGGTAATATGAAGGACAAGCTACAGAACTATTTTTACATAATTCTACGAGTTATTCGTTTTTAATTTCTCTATTTACATGCACTTTTAACACCATTTTGGAGTCTCATTTCAAGTTTTGCATTAGTTTAAGTGCAATCATTTGTTGATGATGCATTATTGTGGTGATCATTTGGTGATCAATCATGGATATATAGTGTTCAACAATATTGTGAAACTTGGGTTGGTGTAATTCGGTCAACAAAAAAACAAACAAACAAACAAACAAACAAAATATGGTAATGTCCTCTCCAGGTCAAGGTATTCCACACAATGGAATAGTTTGGAGATATGTACTCACAAAGATGTTTGTATCATCACATGACACATTTGATGGAGTAAATATGACAATTTGATCGTGGAAGAGATTTGAGTAAATTTTATCAAGATCATATTCAGGGTTGTGGAAAATCCGTTAAACATTTGTCCTCTCCAGGACAGCATTCAATTGTAATATAACATGTCAGCCATGATTGAAATATTTCGTTGTTAGGTTTGTAAAATTAACAGTACCATTCCTTCTAACAGGACAGTGCATGGCATTACCATTTCAACATTTAGTCTGGCCATTATATTGTGATATTCTGTGTTTAACAAAATGTCCTCTCCAGACAACCAATTACAAATTATTATTTCAGTGGAAAAAATAAACACGTTAATCATAATGCCACGCTCTGATATTTTTTGAATTATTAGTATACATCCTGAAGTTTTTAGATCAACAAACTTTTGTGAGTTGGACAAGTTCGAAATTTTACCCCGATTTGCCAGTGAGACTGAAAGTGTACACTTATTGTGAAATAGCCCATGTCTTAATTTCCAGTTCCTTCGAGGAGGCAGAGCATGGGCCTCTGAATGCTATGCTGTTGTTCGTGAGCACGTCAATTATACTGAATGATAGATATATGTCGCCATTAGGCAGCAAGCATAGATGCACTGGGGGTTTGGCTTGACAATACTTAAAGTTTCGTCATAACCCCAGTCAGAATCTGTATAGGCCGAGGACGGGCCTCTAAAGGGCAAGTTCAAAGTACCCATAGATTACATGTGTACTTGCCGAGATCGGGCCTCTGAATACTAAGTGGTAATACATATTCCACATGTACTCGGTACTAGACAGAGGACGGACCGAGTAAATATTGCCCACGTACTCTATATACTAGATAGAGGGCGGGCCTCCCAATGCCAAGTTTAATATGCTCATAGCTTGCATGTGTACTAGGCAGAGGAGGGCCTCTAAATGCCAAGTTGAGATGCCAAGTTCTGATGTGACGCTAATTTTGGCATGGGTACCCTTTACTAGACAGCCGACCTCTGAATTAGCGTATCCCTATTAATATGCGCTCTTATTTGGTTTTGGTACATAAGGGCGTCTACATAGGCAGAGGACGGGTCTCTGAATTCAAAATTTCAATAAAAATCAATTTTATGAATGCCAAATTTTAATGTGCCCATGTTTTCTATGTGTATAGATACAGGTACTAGGCACAGACGGGTCCCTGTATGTCAAGTGTAATATACCCATAAATGGCGTGTGTGCTAGAGGACGGGCCTCGGGACACCAAGCTTAAAGTTGCATTGCCCGTGTTTCGGTGAAAGGATTAAAAATAAAAATTAATTTACACAAGCGAACGAATTTATAAAGCTTACGTGTCTCTGTAACGAAAAATATCAAAAACTTAAGTTTCCGACGTCGGGAGTTGGAGATGCAGGCCTTTTTCTTGAAACGTGCTTTTCATGTTGTGCATGTGCGCGTGCGCTCGTATGTACATGGTGTGTGTGCAATGTGCACATGTGCGCGCACATGTGCATTTGCGTCATGGCCCTGTCGATTGGGTGACCTGCCAGCTATTTGGTCGTTTCTTGTTTTTGATCGACTGGCGTTGGTCCTTGACGGATTTTTTACGTTCTTGGTGCCAAGTGGGGGCTGATAACTTTTTCTATTCGGGAAAAAAATAAAATAAAATAAAAAAAGAATTAAAAAAAAAAAAAAAAAAAAAAAAAAAAGGGCAGTGCAACTCTGATGAGCATTTATATTGCAGGTGCGATACACAGAGGGCGGGCCTCTGTATGAATGTACCCTTGATTTGCATGTGTACTCGGTACCAGGCTGAGGGCGTGCCTCTGAATGCCAGGCTTATGGTACATGTGCAATGTAACCATATTTTGCGTATTACAATCGGGTCATGGTCTTAGATGAGAGACATTCTATGATTTGAAGCAAAAAAGCCCCTTTTCCCCTTGTCCAATCAAAATGTTTCATATATGAGTGGAACGGGAATTTTATGTAGTTTATTCATAAGTGCGAGTTGAATCTGTGTGTCACAGAGAACGACCGTGCCGTTCAATTCAGTGAGACAACCTACTGAAAAATGATCAGTAATCGTGTTGACCTCCATTGACTTTGCCGATTTTGAGGTTCAACACCCGTTCTTTGAGTGAAAAAAGCCCCTTTTCCCCGTGCATCATATATTTTATGAAATAATAAAGGTAATACTCTGTACTTTGAAATGCATAGCGAGTTGGGGAGAAACATAGACGTACTTTTTTTTTTCTTCACAAAAGTTCGCAGTGAGGGGCTGTTTTCCGTGTCATTTTCCTGCGCTGAGCGTAGGGTCACGGAGCTCAGCGAGCAGATGCGCGCAAGTTCATGGTGCAAATGTACTTGGCAGAGGACGGGCCTCTGAATGCTATGTTTATGGTGCAATGTACTTGCCAGAGGACGGGCCTCTGAATGCTATGTTTATGGTACAAATGTACTTGGCAGAGGACGGGCCTCTGAATGCTATGTTTATGGTGCAATGTACTTGGCAGAGGACGGGCCTCTGAGTGCTATGTTTATAGTGCAATATACTTGGCAGAGGACGGGCCTCTGAATGCTATGTTTAAGGTACAAATGTACTTGCCAGAGGACGGGCCTCTAAACGCTATGTTTATGGTGCAATGTACTTGGCAGAGGACGGGCCTCTGAATGCTATGTTTGTGGTACAAATGTACTTGGCAGAGGACGGGCCTCTGAGTGCTATGTTTATAGTGCAATGTACTTGGCAGAGGACGGGCCTCTGAATGCTATGTTTAAGGTACAAATGTACTTGCCAGAGGACGGGCCTCTGAACGCTATGTTTATGGTGCAATGTACTTGGCAGAGGACGGGCCTCTGAATGCTATGTTTGTGGTACAAATGTACTTGGCAGAGGACGGGCCTCTGAGTGCTATGTTTATAGTGCAATGTACTTGGCAGAGGACGGGCCTCTGAATGCTATGTTTAAGGTACAAATGTACTTGCCAGAGGACGGGCCTCTGAACGCTATGTTTATGGTGCAATGTACTTGGCAGAGGACGGGCCTCTGAATGCTATGTTTGTGGTACAAATGTACTTGGCAGAGGACGGGCCTCTGAATGCTATGTTTATGGTGCAATGTACTTGGCAGAGGACGGGCCTCTGAATGCTATGTTTGTGGTACAAATGTACTTGGCAGAGGACGGGCCTCTGAGTGCTATGTTTATGGTGCAATGTACTTGGCAGAGGACGGGCCTCTGAATGCTATGTTTAAAGTACAAATGTACTTGGCAGAGGACGGGCCTCTGAATGCCGTGTTTGTGGTACAATGTACTTCTATTTTGCACATATGCGCGCTATACTTGGCAGAGGACGGGCCTCTGAATGCCATGTTTGTGGTACAATGTGCTTCTATTTCGCATACTCTGTATTTGGCAGAGGACGGGCCTCTGAATGCCATGTTTGGGGTACAGTGTACTTCTATTTCGCATATATGTACTCTGTACCTGGCAGAGGGCGGGCCTCTGTATGCCATGTTGATGGGCCTTCGCTAGCACGCTGATTTTAATGTGGTCCAGGGGCACCTCTTTGTGCCATTTTGTGAATCCCAAAGTTCAAGTACCCCGTTCGCAAAGTTTTGCTAAAAATAAAAAAATAAAAAAAAACCAACCAGTACCATTGAGTACCAGTGGTATTTGAAAATGCTGGAGAGTCATCTGTGTGAGAGAGATTTTGATCAATCTTCGATCCCATCGCTACGCACGCAGCGAAGCGGAAACGAGGCACCTCCCAGTGGGTAATTTTCAATGGCAAACCAAGTGGCTTGCCAGTCCCTTTTACACCCACCCCGCCTGAAGTTCTCTCTGGTAGACTACAGGTAGATTTATAGGCGCTCGGATTCAGAGATCCAACTATTTTGTAGCCGGCACATTAAGCAATGATCCTGGTGCTTTGGGACGATATCTTAGCAGAGTCACCCAATAGGGACGAAGTTCATGGTTGGCTTCATCATGGAATTAGTCTGTATAATTTTTTCCAGTCGTTTCATGGCAGATACAGGGGCAGGAATTGCTGTTTATAATTGCCCACCGAAAGGTATTTTAAATGCGCTCATTTGTCAAGATTATGTCGCCCTTTTCATAGACACAATCACCAGGCGGTGGATAGAGGGCTCTATATACGTTGTGGGTAGGGTCAAGGAAGTACAGCCGCCGAAATGTGTGACTGCCTTGACAGTCTGCTTCTATATCAATGAAGGGACCTAATCTTTGGCGCAAGGACACACCCTTCAGTGTGGTACCTTTAGGCAATGTTGTCAGACCCATAACCAAAGGCGATATTTTCTCAAGTACCGACAACAGCCAGGGATACAAGCAAATCTTCTTGACCAAGGAGTCCAGAACCTTTTCCGGCTTCGAGTGGGTTTGGTTTAAAAAAAAAAAAAAAGTGCATAAGTTTACTCATCCATTGGCTTTTGTCTTCCTGCATGGCTTAAGAACAGAGGTATACATACAGAAATATGGATAGACGACCGTTTCATTGGCAAGTGCCATCCCAGCGATGGAGGGCCAAAGTATACGAAGGTTTAAAACACTTCACTCGTGTTTGTTTTATTGCGGTGTGAACAGGACATGCATGGGGACGGTTCCTACATCAGAGCTCTAAGGGCCGTTTACGTCGTACGCTACATACAGTTAAAGCTCGGCTTGTTCAGCAACTTAAAGAAAAGTCATCGGCAGCCATCGAACAGCATGGTGCATCTCGGGTTCGGCATCTGCTCCAAACCCTATCATTTCCGATTCCTGAGCATAAAAAGGTATCATTCGCTGAGGTACGAGAGACAATTTTGCGGGAGGATAAAATGCTCTAAAAACAGATGCAACGTTTTGTGGGCAAAGGCCAAAGTTTTGCTCTGGTGTTTGTTTGTTTCTGAGGGAATGCTCCTCCTTCATATCTACACTTGATATGATCTCGTGCCTACGCCTCTGTCACCACAAGTGCGGGAGGAGATTCTATTTTGGAGGTTTGTCGATAGCTTCTCGCAGCTGATCCCTTGAAGTCAAGGCCGCCACCTTGCTATCGCATTGCACTGTCGGCAGACGCATCTGGCTATAAATAGGGCGGTACCCTAGTCTTACCAGACGATGGAAACAGGAGCAAGGGCAGGAGGAGACTAACTTTCGTAGATCAGCTGAAGAGGGACGCAACACAACAACGCTGATGCTGGACCGAGATGCGTGGAAGACGACCATCAGAGTTTCCCGAGAAGGCGTCGGCTGAAGACAACCTCTCGCTCAACTAAGTGTAAGTTTCTGAGATTACTGGTCCGCAGACATTTTGGGACACACGGGTATATGTCGCAAGGAGGCCCTTGATCTATATTTTGTGTGGCTCTCAGTCTTTGATTCGCTATGGAACTTGATGGTGGATGTGGTTGGAGATTCCAGAAATGTGGTGGATGCTTGGACTGGCCTCCGAGCTAGGTCTAATAAACCGCTTTCAAAAATGTTGAAGTTTAATTTTTTGTTTTGCCCTCTCCTTGGAGGCAAATTTTTCGCTCAAGTTGACCTAGGTCTCATCTGGTAATCCCACAGGTTTTCACCTTTGATTTGATGTCACTTTCGTCAAATGTCCCGGCGCGCAGGAACGGGTCTCCACTCAAGTTCTTCCTTTCGCCTGTCAGAGGCAGGTCAAGCAGGGGTTTTTAGAATGTCCCGAATTTTTCAAGGGCTGGGGTTTGAGCTCTGGGCCTTCCAGTGCTACTTCCCACGTATTGTCACCCCCCGAATGGATATCGCTTACGTTAAGCGTCACCATGTTCTCCTTGTGTCCGACTCAATGTTCAGAGGGTTCAAAGGATTCGGCTGGCCCAAGGCATTGAGCGTGAAAATGTTAGCCAACGGAGGCACAAAAATGGCCCCGTTATGTAGACATCTGGTGGTATCTTGCAGGGCTTTTCAGCCGGAGGTGGCAGTTCTGCGCGGAGGCATAAATGATTTCAGCCGATTGACCGACCCTTCGCAGGGTGTACTTGACGTGGTAGGGGTTTTTCGCGCTGTTGCCCAACTGATCAGGGAAAAAATTCCCAATATGCATATTTGTTCTTTCCTCAAGGTGCCAAACCAAGATGGTGGACATCAATCGCTCAGTCTCCGTAGTCAACTCATTATTGAAAGAGGTCTATCATGAATGCTAGCTGGCAGTTTTTTCTCGAACGATTACATCGTGGAGCAGGATCTTGCGGACATTGTGCACCTATCGATGATGGGATATCTAAGCTCCAGCGCAGGCTGCGGCTGTTTTCAGATCCGTTTCGGGCTTGCCCTCGGGAATTCCGATACAATGCTAAATTTCTTCTTCAATCATGCCCTCCCCTTCACGAGAGCGTTTTGGTATCTTTTTGAAGATGATCAGTGCGGCAACCAGGCTGACAAAACTAGGAAACGAGTTGGATACGCAGGGATATGGAGTGCAAAAGAGCGGACTTATTTGCAGCATATAGACCGATTTCTGCGGAAGCATCAAAGCAAATGATGCTGTACTGAAGGGGAGGATCTGGAGTCAGTGACACCACTTGACATCCTATGCTTTTTGATCGATCGTGACTCAGAAGGTCGCACGCAGATTCACGGCTTAGGGTGAAAAAATTTGGGTAAGCACGGGATCTGCAGCCGATTTCACGAACCCTTACGCACTGCGTAAGTCCGCTTGCGCAACATTTTATTGCGTAGGCTGCGCAACATTCCTGTGAAAATTACACGCAAGCTATAGGGCTTGCGCCATTTTGCAAAAGTTGCGCAAGCTGCGCACTCTTTCGTGAAATCGGCTGCCGCTCTTGTGGGTGCCCGCTTATATTAGCGGCATGCACCGTGGACTCTTATGTTGGGCAGATAAGGGCATACTTTAACTCATTCGGTAAGACCGAAGTCTGGCGAGTGGGATAAAAGTTCGCAAACCCTTGCATCTCTCACCAAGTTCGTAGATACATGAATGCAATGCAGCTGGAGCAGGCTGAGTCTCACATTACTTCAAAGCAGGCAATTCCATTGTTTTCTGATAAGTTACGATGGTCGGTGAAAGAGATCACTGACCGATCCTGGAGACTTGGCAAAGGCGAAGGTCTTTTCCCCTAGCGCTACGTGGTACAACGAGACTTGGCCCTTTTCCTCTGCCTATAATGGGCCGGAGACAGAGCTGGTGACCTAGGAGGAATCAGAACCTGAAAAATAACAAGGATCGAAGGAGGCGATTTTTTATTCAGCCACACTATTGGCAAGACGGTAAGTGAGGGTGACTCATCATTGATAATGATTCCAAAGTTGCAGGACCAAGGAAAGATGGATCCAGTCGGCGCAGTTCAAAGTCTGGTTGATCTTTCGCCCCTTGGCGGCCAATCGCAGAGTCCTCGTAAACAAACCCTTCGCCTGTTAACGGACCGAATTCACGGCTGAAGATGTATTTTGCCGCAACAGACAATCCTGAAAACCAGCTTTTGAGAGCGCACAACAGCCGTGCCTGGGCAGCAACCACACTGCGGCTCCTGGATGCATCGGACGAGCAGGTGATGGACCACTGCCAATGGGCGTCGCGGAAGACGTACAAACACTATACCCAGGTTGAGAGAGTTATGAGGCGTCAGAGCACGGTCCAGGTATTACGCGACGCCGTCTCCACAGCTGAACAAAGTCCAATGGCAGATATCGTCGGACAATTCTATAGGCGTCTGAACTCGGGCCTCGGGGCCCGCGTAACTTTCCCGCCATCTACATGCAGCTATGATGTCTAAAAATGCCATCACCTACTAACAAAACTACCCATTTTGTTTTTAAATCAATTTTATAGGCAGCGACAGCTTGAGAAAAGAAAAGAGAAGAAAATACAATGAAAGAAAGGCAGCAAGACAACTAGTCCAGTTTTTCTTTCCTTTCTATCTGATACAGTCTCCCGCTTTCGTTTGAGGTTTGGGTAAGGATTGGGGTGTATTTGGGCAGGCTTGGGGGTTCTCGGCGGCCTAAGAGGGCAGGTTTTGGCGAAATCCGTCTAACCCATATCTAAACCCTATAGATGCCGGAGTCGGACGGAAACAAAGGCGGTTGTGCAAATAGATTACTATTTGCACAACCGCCGACGTTGAGGGCTGCGTAGGAATCTACGCAGTCTCGAGTATACCAAGGTGGCAGGTGGGGAGTATTTGGACGAGAAGGAACGAGTCGGCAGAGGACGGTATACGGTTGTATGTCTCAACGGCGGTAAGATAATAGTTTGGCCTCGGCGGCCAGCTTCTGGTGAGTATTATTATATATATACCTTTTTTTTTCCCGCCCACCCGACCTCCTTCCTCATTGCTGAGCTTTCCTCTGGCTTCGGTTTCTATGCTCAATCCATCTAACCCATATCTAAACCCTATAGATGCCGGAGTCGGACGGAAACAAAGGCGGTTGTGCAAATAGATTACTATTTACTACTCTCACAGACGCCGTATTCGTATGAAAAATGCTACTGTGTATTAAACCCTATCAAGTACGCGCACGCACACCCTGGAAAATAGGGACCATTAGAAATGGTACGCGTACGGCAAACGTATGCGGCTGGGAAAAACTGGATGGTTGTGTACCAACAGTTTGCGCGGTTATTTTGTCTGCACATGCACAGCATAGTCAATGTGACTTTTTACATCAATATAACCATATACACATCCGCACATTTTTTGAACAGCCACGCAAAATTGTGATATAACAACCCAGATTTTGCAAGCCGTACACGTTTCCCGTATACGCGTACCATTTCTAATGGTCCCTAATACACGCGCGCGTGCTGCTCTAAATTTGTTCGAAATACGGCGCAGCCGATGCGCATCGTGGTGGTGTCTTGAAAGGTTTTTGGCACATGTTAACTATTTTTAGTGCCAGATATTACTTTGCATGTTTTTATATCAGGTTTCCCATGATGGGAATAAACTCGGCCCCTACTGCGGCGAGACGCCAGCTGATTGGCCCCCAGTCATCGTGACGTCAGGGAACACTGCTAACGTCACATTTCATTCGGACAGATCGGAGCAGAGTACCGGTTTTCGTGCGAGATATTATGTGACAGGTAATTTTACCAAGTGACTTGCAATTTTCACCATATTTATTTTATACCGAAACAACATTAGTACTGTTTTTTGACAAACGGCATCGTGCACCGGGATGGGTCCAGTCCACTATACAACCAAATATCTGTACCCTTCTTGAGCTCCAATATTTAGAAAAAAAGTGTGACAAAGTGCCATGCTCAAGGGCATACGACATGACTCATCAGGGTCAGGAATCGAACGAACATTACAGCCACTTAGCATATAACTTCAATTTGGTGGGCTATGCCAGTATAGGGCTTACGTCATAACTCCTGACGATTTCTCGTTTGACAGCCCGCCCGTGTCAACCATATACGGCACCAGCATACGGTGTCATGACCGGCCGAAACTTCACTTTCAAGCAGTCGGTGTCCTTCACCTGCAACGAAGGGTACTTCGTGAACGGTTCGACAACGCGGACCTGCCGGGGAGATGGATCATGGTCCGGTGTCCAAACTTTCTGTCAAAGTGAGTATCGACGAATCCGGCTCCCAGAATTAAAAGCGAATTTGTGGTGGTGCCGGAATAACACTTGGACCAATTAATAGGGTGCTATGCGCGCGTTGAGTATGGATACAACGTAGAAAATGGTGTCTGTCGTTCCCACGGTCTGCCGAGCCCCTGGCAGGGACATTCTTATAATCAAGAGATCAACCACATATACACTGCCGAAGTGAATACGTCATCTTTTGTTTGTTGCCTAGGCAATTGGCGCCACACTAAAAAAAAAACCGAACCGTTTCCCTGTGCTTTTGCAATGGTACTTTTTTCCGACGGCCATGATGTTTAGAGCCAATTACCATGGCAACACTTCACACTTGGCTGTCTATTGGTCGTTTGTTTGTCACGCCCATGTCTGCAATTTTTTTGCATATATTTATGCACTTTTTTTGTGGACACTAGTAGACAAGTAGAACATATTTTACCTTGTAAGAAATTATAACACAGTGATACCTTTAAATGATCTTAAAGGCAAGGCTCGGCGGGCGCGCATTGCTGACGAGCCTGTGCCTTTAACGGTACTTTAAAAGAACCACCGAAGAACCATGAAGCGTTAGCAATGTACCAACAGATTCTACGAATGGTGACGTCAGCATTAACTAATATCCATGCTTTGATCATTGTATGCAAATTTATGCAGTCGTGACGTGTGACAGTCCTCCACCAATCAGCAACGGCAGGATCCTGTTCTACACCGGCAGGAATTTCAGCTTTTCCAACAGGATTGGATATCGGTGCGACGACTTCTACGAAATGCAGGGGATGAGCTCTCGGGAATGCCAGGCGAACGGAACCTGGTCGTTGGATAGTCCCCGTTGTGTGCCGAGTGAGTACATACTGCGTATTAAGTGTTTATACAATTATGTGATAAAGAAAAATTATTTCTAAGCCAGAAGTTAAGGATTGTTACTTTGTAACGCTCGATTAAAGGAGCGTGACCAGAGTTTCTGGAAAATAGTTTTCGATGTAACTTACCAATATTATCAAGTAACTCCCATACACACATCCTATGTCCCAAAAACCCGAAAACATTCGCAATTTCCAGTAAAAAATTGAACAAAACTATCGAGTATGCTTTCAGTGGATAAACGTTGATACTGGAAAATTAGTTTACAAATAATCGGTGGATTTTCGACGATATCCTCGGAAATATGCGGCCTAGAAGCGCGGGAGTTTCAGTTTCGTAATCAGAAAAATATAACGGATGTTATGATATACAAATCTCATGACCCATAAGGTAAGTCCCGGGGAGTTATGGGTAAAAAAAAGTGATCTGGTCACACTCCTTTAAGAGCACATGGAAACGATTCAATATAACATTAGTGACGCACACTTTTAAACAAAATTATCAAGTCATTGCAGAGCTACGTGTGACTGATTTTTCTGTCTGCACGAATGTGTTTTTAGTATGCGGCGAGAGCAGATTCTCTCCAAGGGACTTCGGATCAGAAAGTCGCATCCACGGGGGTCGAGAGGCGAATCGTGGATCTTGGCCCTGGCAGATCCTTTTAGGGGTGTACGCTCCGGATTACGATTTTCTCAACGTGGATGGTTTCTGCGGCGGATCGCTGCTTAACGAAGAGTGGATTTTAACAGCTGCGCACTGCGTCAACGGGGGGAACGAGGGCAGACCGCGTTTCTTCAATCGAGAGGTGCCCACACACACCTTGGGGATATCTTTAGGTATCCATAACCGAAAACAAGCAGACGAGCACACCGTAGTTGTAAGTAGTGTGTATGACTTACACGATTTTGGTAACTGGCTAGCTGACTTGCTTGCTTGTTTAATAGACAGCCGAAGTGTGACGTGTTGCCATGGCAATTGGCTCTAAACATCATGACCGTCGGAAAAAAAGCACCATTGCAAAAGCACAGGGACACGGTTCAGTGATTTTTTTAGTGTTGAGCCAACAAAATTTGACGAATTCACTTCGGCAGTCTATGGGGATGAACCAGTTGCAGAAAATAGTTTAATTGGTAAGAGTTGAGGAGTTGATCATGATTTTTTTCTTTAAAATGACTCATAGCATTGGAATGTGGAGATTTGATGGAAAAACCCAACAATTTCGAGTTAGAAAAATTTCAGATTTAGTCAGGAAACACTTAGAAATAAATACCATACATACTCGCCACTAATTCGTCATTATATGACATGGTAAATATGGTGAGAAAACATGAATTTAGCAGTGAGAAAATTTCAAGTTTTCCTTTGAAAACACAATGTTGATGTTATGCTCCATAGACTTAGTGCATGGAGTCTCAACTGGCGAGAGTGTATGGAATTTTTTGCAGAATTTCTTTTCAGTTTTGCACACAAGGTCTGAAGCCAAGATCAACTTCTCAATTCTTTCCGTTAAATTTTCCAAGACATCGCCAGCGCAGCAACGTTTGTTATAACACGGAGGAAGGAACAAACCTCTCCTCCATGGTTATTCTGTCGGTCGCACATCCTGGCACTTTTGTGACCCGGTGTCATATGCCTTTGTATACGGGCATAGCACCGTGACTGGAGTGAAAACAAATTCGTTCATGCTTAGATAGAATACTAGCTGTGGTACATCTCCCAATCGAAATCGGCAAAAACCTATTTCTTCTTAAAATGTGTAGTCGTCTGGCGTATCCGATCAAACATGAAGGAGAAAGCATGTCCAAATGAAATTTTCGCACAAAATTTCTGCTCACGACCTTACCCTAAAACTATGTCCGACTGATCCGTCCGAGCCAAAACATCACCCGAGCGTGGAAAGCGTTAGGTTCCCGTACCCCATATGGGTACTTGACCAACTCGACCGTTGTCATCCTCTTGCAACAGTGCCTCTTTAACGCACTCCCCTACTCGTAACGGCGCTTAGCAGAGGTTGTTATTGGGGAGGTTTGTGTACATACATACACAAATACATACATGTGTGTTTGGGTTAGGGGGAGGGTCCATTTAATTCATTCATTTAACATTTTATGGCCGATATATGTGGGTCTTTCATGCACGCTAATGGGCCTATTTGAAAAATAAGTCAATAAATCCTTTCAGATGTCTTCAGTTTATCTCAAACTAAATTCCCTTGTACTGTTCCCAGGAGATAACTTTTACCCGTTGTTTTCACTCCAGCAATAGGGAGTTTTCGATTTGCACGACGTATGATTCTACGACGGATGAATTGCTATCCCGACTCATCTGCGCATGCGTTGACTTTGCCATGTCGTCGTCGTCTGATTTCTAGGACGGTAGTTGGGGCAAATCAACGTTGTGGCGACGACGGCAACGTTTAGGTAACATTTGACCTTCAACAACACATTTTTGGATCTCATGACTCGATCTCAAGTCGTCGTGAAAATCGAAATGGATTAAAAGTAGGACAGGACGTTTTGTGCAACGACGTGTTCGCGGTCAGATTTTCCACCGTCGTGTTTCTCTCCGTCGTCCAATCGAAAGCTCACTAATACCGGATGTGACGTGCAGCGACCGACAGAATAAGAGTGACATACGGAAGTCTATTTTTCAAACCGTATATCCCTGCTGCCCATTTGAAATTCACGTTCAATTTGCATCTAAATACGCTTCATACGGCGTGTGACGTGGGCTGTGAAATGACGTATATAAGTAAATGACGACACTGTGTCCTCTTCTTCGTAATTAACATGACTTTTTCTATGTGTCACTTTTGCGCAGGCATCAGTGAGTGATATAATCACGCATCCCAATTACGACGCTGCAATATACGACAACGATGTTGCCCTGATCCGTCTCAATCAATCCATCCAATTCACCGACTTCATTCGGCCGATCTGCCTGCCCGAGCAGAACCCGCGCCCGAACCGGGACGACAACACGCGGGTCCGCATCAGGAACGTGGCCGAGGACGATGACACGGCAGTCGTGATTGGCTGGGGCAGACTCGACTACAGTGGAGCATACTCGACCGTGCTGCGAGAAGTGTACGTGGGAGTGGACGTGCCGAGGGATAGGTGCAACGAAGCGATGGACGGGCGGGTCACACGGAATATGGTCTGCGCTGGGCCGCGAGAAGGTACTTTTATTATGGTCGGTACTGTATAGTCCTGTACTGTATTATTGGGTTTCACTTGGCATGACAACCATCGATATATATATACACTAGATGAAGTAATAGCGGATAGCAACCGTTGTCAAGCCAAGTGAAACCATGCGAGAATAGATTTTTGACAAATAAGTTTTGTATCCTTTCTAAAACAAAGAAATGAAGATGCATGGGTTTTTTTTCCAGACGTTTGGAGAAAGGCACTTTTTGATTGAATCAGTATAAAGAAGCAGATTTTAGGATCTAAAATGTGCTAAGCATAAAAGTCAGTTTTTTTGTATAATAAAGGTGAATTGCATGGTAAAAATCTTTGATCAAATGTCAATGGTCATTATTAGTTAACAGTTAAAGACACAGGCTCGTTCAGCAATGCGCGCGCACCAAATTCGTGCCACGAAATATGCAGCTCCGTGCCTTTGCTATGGAGCTGCGTATTTCGGGGCACGAATTTGGCGCCTGTGCTAACGAGCCTGTGCCTTTAAACACTTATTAGGCCTATTATTATATTTATTTATCCTATCTATTTGTGGTCAAAATTATAATTTTCTTTACAATAAGCGGTCCTGTGTGTCGCTTCGCAGGTGGAATGGATGCTTGTACAGGCGACAGTGGGGGACCCCTCATGATGCAGGACGCCAACACGAGGCGGTACTTTCCATATGGAATCGTGTCTTGGGGTGAAGGCTGCGGTAAAGAAGGCAAATTTGGCGTTTACACCCGTGTGGAAAACTTCGTCGATTGGATAGAAGCAAACACCCACATTGAGCGTTAAGGGATACAAAGAATGGAAAGTATGAAATGCTATAACCACCGTCACATATGTTGCTCTTTTCTTTTCGGTGCCCGTTAACATTTTTTGATGTTAAAATGTCATATATGGAATTCCGTAGAAATCACTATTAGCCACAGAAAATCAAAACTAACTAGACCTGTGTTCGTTCTTGACAACGAACACATGGCTGTTCCCTTCCTTTTTATGAACATGTGTGGTGTTCGAGACGACCTATCACCTATGTTGTTATATTTAACTATTTAATCATCTTGTCCCAAGAGAGCGCTATTTTATACGATGACGTCATCACTCACATTTTGGAAAGCTTGAGGCCCTTTGACATTAACACCCTTGACCCCGTATTTATACCCTCTACCATTTTCACACTAAAGGCCACTTCCCGTTTCGACCGGAAGTGAGCAAGGTCAAAGGTCACCAACCTATTTTTTTAGATACCCCACCCTAGTTGAAGTGTAACACAACTGACCTCGTCCAAATATCTTGCACCACTTTCAAATGGCAAGGCAAGATCTGTTTGACCAATAGGAAACGAGGTACTAAAGGCCACTTCCCGTTTTGACCGGAAGTGAGCAAGGTCAAAGGTCACCAACCTATTTTTTAGATACCCCACCCTAGTTGAAGTGTAACACAACTGACCTCGTCCAAATATCTTGCACCACTTTCAAATGGCAAGGCAAGATCTGTTTGACCAATAGGAAACGAGGTCAAGGGTCAAGGCGTGTGCACATTTTAAAGACCTTTGTTAGTCATCGTATATGGCGAAGGAATCAAGATCGTAGGTCAAACGGTTGATTTTGTATTGATTTTTTAATGTCTAATTTATTAAACATCATGCCCCTTTAATCTGACACGTGATGACGTCATCATAACGTAATCAGTTAAAGACCTTTGTTAGTTATTGTATATGGCGCAGGAATCAAGATAGTAGCTAAAATGGTTGATTTCTTACGGATTTTTTATATCCCATTTATTTTATTTGATGCCCCTTTAATCTGACACGTGATGACGTCATTATGACGTCATTAGTGAAAGACCTTTGTTAGTGATCATATTTGGCGCAGGAATCAAGATCGTAGCTCAAACGGTTGATTTTTTATTGATTTTTTATATTTCATTTATCTGTTTTCATGCCCCTTTAATCTGACATGTGATGACGTCGTCCTGACGTCATCATTTAAAGACATTTATTAGTGGTCGTATATGGCGCAAGAATGAAGATCATAGCTCAAACGGTTGATTTGTTATTGATTTTTGAACATTTAATTTTATCAAATACCCCTTTAATCTAACACATTGAGCAAGGTCAAAGGTCGCCACGATATTTTTTGGATACCCCACCCTAGTCGAAGTGTAACACAATTGACCCCGTCCAAATATCTTGTACCACTTTCAAATGACAAGGCAAAATCTGTTTGACCAATAGGAAACAAGGTCAAAGGTCAAGGCGTGTACGCATCTTAAAGACATTTGTTAGTCATCATATATGGCGAAGGAATCAAGTTCGTATGTCAAACGGTTGATTTTATATTGATTTTTGAATATTTAATTTATTAAACTTCATGCCCCTTTAATCTGACACGTGATGACGTCATCATGACGTCATTAGTAGTGTGCACAACTTCACATAGTGACTAATGTCCATGTGAAGTTTGAAGTCAATCATGAATGTGCAAGTGCCCGAAATAGCGTCTGAAAAAAGTGGAAGAAGGAAAAGAAAAAAAAAAAAAAAAAAAAAAAAAAAAATCGTAACGAAAACAAAGGCTGTTCCGATTCGGGCCAACTAGAAATGTGTTCGTTGAAAACGAACACATGGCTGTTCCCCTCCTTTTTATAAACATATGTGGTGTTCGGGATGACCTTTGTTAGTGATTGTATATGAATAAATCACGATCGTATGTCAAACGGTTGAGTTTTTATCGATTTTTAAATATTGAATATTATTACATGCCACTTTAATCTGACATGTAGGGAAGGTCAAAGGTGTTGCTATATGTTTGGATACCCCACCCTAGTCGAAGTGTAACACAGTTGACCCCATCGTGATATATTGTACCCCTTTCAAATGGCAAGGCAAAATCTGTTTGACCAATAGGAAACGAGGTCAAAGGTCAAGCCATGTGCGCATCTTAAAGACATTTGTTAGTGATCGTATATGCAGAAGGAATCAAATTTGTAGGTCAAACGGTAGATTTTTTATTGATTTTTGAATATTTAATTACGTAATCATCTTGTCGCTAGAGGGCGCTATTTCCTACGATGACGTCATCACTTATATTTTTGGAAAGCTTAAGGGCCTCTGGTAATAACACCATTGACCCTATCTCAATACCTCCTTTCACTTTCAAACTAAGGGCCACTTCCGGTTTCGACCGGAAGTGAGCAAGGTCAAAGGTCACGGCCATATTTTTTGGATACACCACCCTAGGTCCAAGTGTAATACAGTTGACCACATCCAGATATCTTGTACCACTTTCAAATGGCAAGGCAAAATCTGTTAGACCAATAGGAAACGAGGTCAAAGGTCAAGCCCTGTGCGCATCTTAAAGACATTTGTTAGTGATCGTATATGCCACAGGAATCAAGATCGTAGGTCAAACAGTTGATTTTTTATTGATTTTTGAATATTTAATTACGTAATCATCTTGTCGGTAGAGGGCGCTATTTCGTACGATGACGTCATCACTTATATTTTTGGAAAGCTTAAGGGCCTCTGGTAATAACACCATTGACCCCATCTCAATACCTCCTTTCACTTTCAAACTAAGGGCCACTTCCGGTTTCGACCGGAAGTGAGCAAGGTCAAAGGTCACAAAAATATTTTTTAGATACCCCACCCTAGTCGAAGTGTAACACAAGTGACTTTGTCCAAATATCTTGCACCACTTTCAAATGGCAAGGCAAAATCTGTTAGACCAATAGGAAACGAGGTCAAAGGTCAAGGGGTGTGCGCATCTCAAAGACCTTTGTTAGTCATCGTATATGCCGAAGGAATCAAGATCGTAGGTCAAACGGTTGATTTTTTATTGATTTTTGAATATTTAATTTATTAAACTTCATGCCCCTTTAATCTGACACGTGATGACGTCATCATGACGTCATTAGTACTGTGCACTAATTCACATAGTGACCAATGTCCATGTGAAGTTTGAAGTCAATCATGAATGTGCAAGTGCCCGAAAAAGCGTCTGAAAAAAGTGGAAGAAGGAAAAGAATAAAAAACTAGAAATGTGTTCGTTGAAAACGAACACATGGCTGTTCCCCTCCTTTTTATAAACATATGTGGTGTTCGGGATGACCTTTGTTAGTGATTGTATATGAATAAATCACGATCGTATGTCAAACGGTTGAGTTTTTATCGATTTTTAAATATTGAATATTATTACATGCCACTTTAATCTGACATGTAGGGAAGGTCAAAGGTGTTGCTATATGTTTGGATACCCCACCCTAGTCGAAGTGTAACACAGTTGACCCCATCGTGATATATTGTACCCCTTTCAAATGGCAAGGCAAAATCTGTTTGACCAATAGGAAACGAGGTCAAAGGTCAAGCCATGTGCGCATCTTAAAGACATTTGTTAGTGATCGTATATGCAGAAGGAATCAAATTTGTAGGTCAAACGGTAGATTTTTTATTGATTTTTGAATATTTAATTACGTAATCATCTTGTCGCTAGAGGGCGCTATTTCCTACGATGACGTCATCACTTATATTTTTGGAAAGCTTAAGGGCCTCTGGTAATAACACCATTGACCCCATCTCAATACCTCCTTTCACTTTCAAACTAAGGGCCACTTCCGGTTTCGACCGGAAGTGAGCAAGGTCAAAGGTCACGGCCATATTTTTTGGATACACCACCCTAGGTCCAAGTGTAATACAGTTGACCACATCCAGATATCTTGTACCACTTTCAAATGGCAAGGCAAAATCTGTTAGACCAATAGGAAACGAGGTCAAAGGTCAAGCCCTGTGCGCATCTTAAAGACATTTGTTAGTGATCGTATATGCCACAGGAATCAAGATCGTAGGTCAAACAGTTGATTTTTTATTGATTTTTTAATATTTAATTACGTAATCATCTTGTCGGTAGAGGGCGCTATTTCGTACGATGACGTCATCACTTATATTTTTGGAAAGCTTAAGGGCCTCTGGTAATAACACCATTGACCCCATCTCAATACCTCCTTTCACTTTCAAACTAAGGGCCACTTCCGGTTTCGACCGGAAGTGAGCAAGGTCAAAGGTCACAAAAATATTTTTTAGATACCCCACCCTAGTCGAAGTGTAACACAAGTGACTTTGTCCAAATATCTTGCACCACTTTCAAATGGCAAGGCAAAATCTGTTAGACCAATAGGAAACGAGGTCAAAGGTCAAGGGGTGTGCGCATCTCAAAGACCTTTGTTAGTCATCGTATATGCCGAAGGAATCAAGATCGTAGGTCAAACGGTTGATTTTTTATTGATTTTTGAATATTTAATTTATTAAACTTCATGCCCCTTTAATCTGACACGTGATGACGTCATCATGACGTCATTAGTACTGTGCACTACTTCACATAGTGACCAATGTCCATGTGAAGTTTGAAGTCAATCATCAATGTGCAAGTGCCCGAAATAGCGTCTGAAAAAAATGGAAGAAGGAAAAGAATAAAAAACTAGAAATGTGTTCGTTGAAAACGAACACATGGCTGTTCCCCTCCTTTTTATAAACATATGTGGTGTTCGGGATGACCTTTGTTAGTGATTGTATATGAATAAATCACGATCGTATGTCAAACGGTTGAGTTTTTATCGATTTTTAAATATTGAATATTATTACATGCCACTTTAATCTGACATGTAGGGAAGGTCAAAGGTGTTGCTATATGTTTGGATACCCCACCCTAGTCGAAGTGTAACACAGTTGACCCCATCGTGATATATTGTACCCCTTTCAAATGGCAAGGCAAAATCTGTTTGACCAATAGGAAACGAGGTCAAAGGTCAAGCCATGTGCGCATCTTAAAGACATTTGTTAGTGATCGTATATGCAGAAGGAATCAAATTTGTAGGTCAAACGGTAGATTTTTTATTGATTTTTGAATATTTAATTACGTAATCATCTTGTCGCTAGAGGGCGCTATTTCCTACGATGACGTCATCACTTATATTTTTGGAAAGCTTAAGGGCCTCTGGTAATAACACCATTGACCCTATCTCAATACCTCCTTTCACTTTCAAACTAAGGGCCACTTCCGGTTTCGACCGGAAGTGAGCAAGGTCAAAGGTCACGGCCATATTTTTTGGATACACCACCCTAGGTCCAAGTGTAATACAGTTGACCACATCCAGATATCTTGTACCACTTTCAAATGGCAAGGCAAAATCTGTTAGACCAATAGGAAACGAGGTCAAAGGTCAAGCCCTGTGCGCATCTTAAAGACATTTGTTAGTGATCGTATATGCCACAGGAATCAAGATCGTAGGTCAAACAGTTGATTTTTTATTGATTTTTGAATATTTAATTACGTAATCATCTTGTCGGTAGAGGGCGCTATTTCGTACGATGACGTCATCACTTATATTTTTGGAAAGCTTAAGGGCCTCTGGTAATAACACCATTGACCCCATCTCAATACCTCCTTTCACTTTCAAACTAAGGGCCACTTCCGGTTTCGACCGGAAGTGAGCAAGGTCAAAGGTCACAAAAATATTTTTTAGATACCCCACCCTAGTCGAAGTGTAACACAAGTGACTTTGTCCAAATATCTTGCACCACTTTCAAATGGCAAGGCAAAATCTGTTTGACCAATAGGAAACGAGGTCAAAGGTCAAGGGGTGTGCGCATCTCAAAGACCTTTGTTAGTCATCGTATATGCCGAAGGAATCAAGATCGTAGGTCAAACGGTTGATTTGTTATTGATTTTTGAATATTTAATTTATTAAACTTCATGCCCCTTTAATCTGACACGTGATGACGTCATCATGACGTCATTAGTACTGTGCACAACTTTACATAGTGACCAATGTCCATGTGAAGTTTAAAGTCAATCATCAATGTGCAAGTGCCCGAAATAGCGTCTGAAAAAAATGGAAGAAGGAAAAGAAAAAATAAAAAAATAAAAAAAAACTAGACCTGTGTTCGTTCTTGACAACGAACACATGGCTGTTCCCCTCCTTTTTATAAACATATATGGTGTTCGGGATGACCTTTGTTAGTGATCGTATATGAAGAAATCACGATCGTAGGTCAAACGGTTGAGTTTTTATCGATTGTTAAAAATTGAATATTATTACATGCCCCTTTAATCTGACATGTAGGGAAGGTCAAAGGTCACGGCCATATTTTTTGGATACACCACCCTAGGTCGAAGTGTAATACAGTTGACCACATGCAGATATCTTGTACCACTTTCAAATGGAAAGGCAAAATCTGTTAGACCAATATGAAACGAGGTCAAAGGTCACGACCATATGTTTTGGATACACCACCCTAGGTCCAAGTGTAATACAGTTGACCACATGCAGATATCCTGTACCACTTTCAAATGGCAAGGCAAAATCTGTTAGACCAATAGGAAACGAGGTCAAAGGTCACCAACCTATTTTTTAGATACCCCACCCTAGTTGAAGTGTAACACAACTGACCTCGTCCAAATATCTTGCACCACTTTCAAATGGCAAGGCAAGATCTGTTTGACCAATAGGAAACGAGGTCAAGGGTCAAGGCGTGTGCACATTTTAAAGACCTTTGTTAGTCATCGTATATGGCGAAGGAATCAAGATCGTAGGTCAAACGGTTGATTTTGTATTGATTTTTTAATATCTAATTTATTAAACATCATATGCCCCTTTAATCTGACACGTGATGACGTCATCATAACGTAATCAGTTAAAGACCTTTGTTAGTTATTGTATATGGCGCAGGAATCAAGATAGTAGCTAAAATGGTTGATTTCTTACGGATTTTTTATATCCCATTTATTTTATTTGATGCCCCTTTAATCTGACACGTGATGACGTCATTATGACGTCATTAGTGAAAGACCTTTGTTAGTGATCATATTTGGCGCAGGAATCAAGATCGTAGCTCAAACGGTTGATTTTTTATTGATTTTTTATATTTCATTTATCTGTTTTCATGCCCCTTTAATCTGACATGTGATGACGTCGTCCTGACGTCATCATTTAAAGACATTTATTAGTGGTCGTATATGGCGCAGGAATGAAGATCATAGCTCAAACGGTTGATTTGTTATTGATTTTTGAACATTTAATTTTATCAAATATCCCTTTAATCTAACACATTGAGCAAGGTCAAAGGTCGCCACCATATTTTTTGGATACCCCACCCTAGTCGAAGTGTAACACAATTGACCCCGTCCAAATATCTTGTACCACTTTCAAATGACAAGGCAAAATCTGTTTGACCAATAGGAAACAAGGTCAAAGGTCAAGGCGTGTGCGCATCTTAAAGACATTGGTTAGTCATCATATATGGCGAAGGAATCAAGTTCGTATGTCAAACGGTTGATTTTATATTGATTTTTGAATATTTAATTTATTAAACTTCATACCCCTTTAATCTGACACGTGATGACGTCATCATGACGTCATTAGTACTGTGCACAACTTCACATAGTGACCAATGTCCATGTGAAGTTTGAAGTCAATCATCAATGTGCAAGTGTCCGAAATAGCGTCTGAAAAAAGTGGAAGAAGTAAAAGAATAAAAAAAAAAAAAAAAAAAAAAAAAGGAATAAAAATCGTAACGAAAACAAAGGCTGTTCCGACCCGAATCGGAACAGCCAATAACTTTAGGCCGTACGTCATGTAATGTACAATGTAATGCTGCAATTGTATACATAAGCTACACAAATAAAGTAAAGGCAAATGCATAAAAAACAACAAAAAACAAACAAACAAATATTATTTTGTATAAAATCTTAACATATAATAAGATATTATACAAAAACAAAAACAAAACCGGTTAAGTATAGTGATGTCCCCTAACTTGGCGCACTTCGACAACTCACTGGAAATCCGCTCACCTTATAGCAGAACCCCCTAGCAGATTTAGTGAAAACTTACACACCGTGCAGTAGAATAGACCTTTATCACGGCGCGGCCATCTTTCTTTTTCTCCTATTAAAATAAACGTAACCAAAGCGAGGCTTGCAGAAAAAATAGTTTGGTCCCGTTTTGAAATTGTTCATTGTGTGCATAGCACGCAGCGTGGACAGTGATTCTCAACGAGACATTACAGATGCTATCGCGCGGTTGCGCAGACGCACTGATCGTACCCGACATGTAACTATGGGAAACAAGACCAAGATGGACGCACCGTGATAAAGGTCAATTCATAGGCTCCAAGAAAAAGTAATACATGTACTTTAATATTTTGACTCATCAACAAGTAAAAAATAACACAAACAATCAGGACAAAACGATGAACACTTTTTTCCCGAAATCGCCTGGACTGTTCCCTAACGTGACGCACTCGACGCTGGTTGGCTGAAATGTTGAGAACCATGCTACGGTGGCCCATAAAGACCACTTGCACTCACTCACCGTGACACAGTACACAACGCCAGTATGCCTTGTTTTATTCACGTCAAATGCCTATTACAGGCTTCCGTGTATGGTGTCATGTCAACCTGAAGCGAACAGCGATGCCTTTACATTCCGGTGAATTTCTAGTAAATGAATGATTCTTCTTCCACGTTGGGGGACATCAACAGTAAAATCAATTGACTGTCGCCACTAATTATTCTCAATGTGGCTTGACAATCACCAAAATCTGGAGCGAAGACATTTATTTGAAAATACTTTTAAAAACATTCAGTCATTTCCCATATATTTTATTGACGATTTGATGAGGCCCTTGGTGGTAAACGAAAACTGACCAAAGCAAAGATGCATCTTTATTCTTTAGCTGAATTTTTTAAAAATATTGATTGCTTTCCGTGATGTAGAACATCAATGAACAACAATGTTTGGTGGTCAACGACCACGCGCGTGCCAATAGACACACATGAACACGCATAAAAAATACTCACCAGTGTATTTTCATTCGAAGATGCCGCACGCGCGCACAGCGATACATTTAAATTATTGAGCATGCACAATTATTGAGCTTGTAAACACGAAAGTGCTTGTACTTGATCGCGATTTTTAGCCTGAAAAAATACGTTTTTATCTTTATCGACACAACAGCCATGGCGCAACAACATAAAACAAGGTTAAGCAACAGAGGTAAGTGCAACCAATGCGCTTTTCTTGCTGTTTTTGCTGGTTACCACTCGAGCCACGTGCGTCATGAAAAATGACAACCAAAATGGTGGATGGAAGGCGTGAGTCACGTGACGTCACCGGAAAGCAATCAATAGCCGTTAGACTATGCTGCTTGTGTTAAAACACACCCAATAATCATATTATTTTGTAAAAGAGTAGTATTTTTGTATACTTGATTATTACTTACAATTTATCTTATATACGTATGTACTGCCTGACACTATATACTCTGCTTTTTCTCGTTCTACGTAGCGCCGGCATTAAACAAATTAAGACAATATTATTTCACGCTTGTTGCATTGGCTGCTTGAAGCCGGTTGTGTGGTTTACTACAAATTTTGCATAAAAAATTAAACCTTTCATTTCACAAACAGCCATTTACGCAAATGGAGCTGCATACAACCGACCATAAATTTGCCATTTGTACCTTTAAAGGGCCTCTTATTTAGGATTTTTATCATTTGAAGCTTGCTTTGAGGGTTAAAACAAAGGTTTTTAGTTTTTATGCTAATGAAAATATGCATATTCATGACCAAGGTCACGACGTCACAAGAGGCAAACACAGGAAAATCGCATTGAACTGTGCACAAAAGATTCCACTTTTTTCTCAATTTTCCTGAAACTTCTGTAATCCATGGCTGTTTGAGTTTGTTTTACATGTTGCCTGCTGTAAGCCATGACAAAACTGGGGGTAGAAACTGCAGCAATTTGCCACAAGTCCAACTTGAAGTCTTATGTTTTTTCTTAACTTTTCCCTTCTGTCTTCCTTATGTGATGCACTCAAAACAGCGCCCTCTGTCTGTGATTTATTGCAATGAAACCTTCAAAGTTGAAAAATGCCACCTTTTATTAATTTTACATCGAAACGAACAATAGTATGTCTTGCAGAACAAGTAATCTGTCATTATGAAGCAAAGCTTAGGCACAAAGTTGTTTAGGATGTCACAGGCCCTCTAACAGACATTTTGTTTGGCATGTTGATTTGGTTTAAATCTGTGCCGTTTGGCGAATCCAGTCTGCGAAATTACCGACCTTAGCGTACACGCCGTAATCGCCGGCCTGAGCACACCTCGACTCCCCCCACGACACCAAGCCAAAAACTTGGTACCTGTCGGTTGCTAGGTCACGTAACATCATAGGACCACCGCTATCCCCAAAGCATGAATCACTTCCTCCTAAAATTACAAGAATATGGAGTACATTGTATTCCTGCCGGGTAGGAGTTTCAGTCATATCTTAAGTGATCTCTGGAAGAGGTGGTTATTGAAGGGTTTATCCCTCTGTAGGGCTTGCTAACCTCATGTGATAGTCAATCTCAATCAGTAAGGAACAACTGCAATACCGTGTTTCGAGACCACCAGTTGGCTTCATAGCTCAATTGATAGGGCTTCTGCACATTAAGCAGAAAGTCCGCAGTTCGAATCCCGGTGGAGCCAAGTTGGTTTTCACTGCATCCAGATTTCCCAAACTCATGGACATTTGTCCACATTTATATCTCAGTAGCCTTCTTTGCGAAACAATATACAGATATAATGTTGCGCATTCCATGTCTACCGACTACTTAGTGCACTTTACGACTATCGGGAGCTGCCAAAAAATCAGGCAGCCAAGCACACAGGGGAAAATCCCCTTCTCTGGACCTGTGGCTTTACATTCCATCCAAAGGATGGAGCAATTGGAGTTAACCACCTTGCTCAAGGGCTTAAGTGGTTTGGAACCCACAACCTAAAAAAAATTTCCACCTGCAGTTTGCGAGTCAGTGGCCTAAGCTTGCCTATGGTACACTCCTAATAACATAGGCATAAAAGGCAAAGCCAATGATGAAGCACGCTGTTTAGTCAACTTACCCTCTGCAACGCCTGCACACACCATGTTCTCAGTAATTTCGCCCATGACTTCTTTACAATCTGATCGGCTTATTACTGGCAGGTAGACTTCTTTCAAGAAGTCTGTTCGAAGTTCGGTGCGAGTCATACCTATCGAATATTGAAATAACTGCGTCTGAGCCAACTTATATATATCTGGTATATAACATGCATGGAACATCTTTTTACAACCTTTGCAGAAACAAGTTTAAATACATTAAACCGGCAAAGCTTATTTGCAAACAAGCCGAAAATTAAATGTCCGGAAATCACTGCGACAAAGCCTAGTTGATGTAAGATTACACTGCCAAGCAAATTTTGTATTTTGTTTTTAAAGGATGCTTTTTAGAGATATACCTTTTAAGGTGACTTTTGGAAACAATGAACTGGTGAAAAATATAGTTAAGCAAAATGTCAGCGGTTCGAACCCTGATGGAGCCAAGTTGTTTTTCACTGTTTCCAGATTTTTCAAACTTGTGGACATTTGTATCAAATGAATTCATCCCGGCAAGCCCTGGGTCATTATCCCTAAAACAAAAATCACCTTTTCATTCTTTAAAATGCAGGGTTTATGATTCAAAATTGGACACCACTTGTTTTGCGAACACAAAACTTAAAGGCACAGCTAGGCTCGTCAGCAATGCGCCCGCGCCAAATTTGTGCCATGAAATACGCAGCTCCATAGCAAAGGTATGGATCTGCGTATTTCGTGGCACGAATCTGCCAATGAGCCTGTGCCTTTAACATGAGCACGTTCCTGGTTCACATTATACGAGTTTGCGGCCAATTATAGCTGCATCGGAAAATAACACATAAGTGGATGGCAATGTATGCTAGGTAATTGGGTATTTTATTTTTCATATAGACTTGTGTGTAATTTACTAATTTCAAGATGTAACTAAAGTATGCGTTTGGGCGTGTACTCATGTTAACATGAGTGTGCTGCTGCGCTCGCAAAAGGCAATAACAACACACATTGGGACAGTTAGAGTGTGCTCTCGCTATTCCCCGACAAATAGGGAGTGCGCTCTTACTCCAGGCGAGCGTCAAGTGATTTGCACAAAGATGGCAGAACATGGGTGGAATTAAGGTGAATTTGTTCAAAGTCACTTTTGAGCAGTATTTGTTGAGTCATGGCAAAAGACAGCCATTTTGACTGGTGGCCATTTGCGCATGCGGACTGCAGGTTTGCCGTTAACGCAATGTGACCCGAGTGCAGTGTGCACGCATTACTCCAGAGTAACAAGAGCTGTACGCCCGAACGCAGCTAAATATTTCGGCCCCGGCCATATTTTCTCACCCCATCCAATCACCACCGCCGTCATTTCAGCCTCTTCGGGATCAATGAAGGTATAATCTTCTCCCAACTTAAACGCGTCTTCATCCGGGACACAGATGGGTCTGATGCGGTTTGTCAGGGTAACAGGCTGGTCCAATTGGAGCAAGGCAACATCTGCATCGTAAAGCTGCACGATAAAGTCAGGGGACCTGACTATCCTGGCTGCGTGTCTCTTGGTGGGTTGGAAAATGAAATAAACTGAGATGAATTTGGGACGACACAATTTGAATTTTACTTTTTAAAAACCTTCTACGCTTCATGAGAACATTTTGAACTTTGAATCTTACATTTAACTGACTTGTTTAAGTGTAAGGGTCCGGTCTAATTTCATGAAACTTTTTACGCTTGACGCCGGAAAATGTGTGAACACGTTCTCGCAATGTATAGTCACAGGGGCGGTTGACTTGGAGTATGATCTTTTGGTGAGACGATTCATACAACTTAATGTAGAAATAACTCATTTGTATAGTGCTTGAACCTGGGGCCAATTTCATAGCGCTGTTTACCACAAATATTTGTTTAGCACAGACTTTCTTTGCTGTGTAAAATGGGTTACCAGCCAAAATTGTGTCAAATTGTATTTTTAGGAACAGGAGCAAAATATCAGTAAATAAACATCACATACGATTTTGGCTGGCAACCCAGTTTTGCAAAATAAAGAAAAGAAATTTTGTGCTAAGCAAATATTTGTGCTAAACAGCACTATGAAATTGGCCCCATGTCTTAATTTTTGGCTAAGCACATTTGCTGTTTTAAAAATGTGTGTTTTCAGGGTTACATACAGTATAGAAATTTTCTCGAAGGACAAAACACTAAAAAGACAATATCACTGCTCATTTGATTCTGGAAGTCAAAAACAATACTTACAATTTCTTTGTTTCTGTCACTGCTTGCATGCATTCCGAGGGTAATCGTTACCGAGTCTGGCGCCAACTGTTGGCCCAAGGCAGTCACGCAGTGTGCCGCTGTAAGTACCCACGATTCGCTAATGAGTGAACCGCCGCATTGCCGATCCAGTATTCCGAAGTCGGGCGCGGAGATTCGTAACAGGGCAGCCCAGGGCCAGGAGCCTCGTTTCGCTTCACGGCCGCCTACGATGCGACTCTGAGAAAGTTTGCGCGGTGAGGTGATGCTCAATCCGCATACTGCGTAAATGAGAAAAAAAGCATGCATAATCAAGGGAATGTTTGTGTCGTCGCAGATTTGAATCTATGGGCCTCGGCCTGTTTTCATGTCCACAACATGTTTCAACGTAACTGTCTGCTTTGGTTGTCCGTAACCACAGTCTCTCATTCATTGGTTGTAGGACTCAAGTCCGACTCGAGTCACAATTTTCATGACTCGGACTCAACTCGACTCGAGTCACAATGTATTTCGTGCACTTAATGCATGATTCTTGCAGAAAAACAGTACAACGCATGAATATTTAATTATGTACACTGCCCCACCAGGCCGGCAAGAAGCGCACAAGCACGTCATTATATTGCATTGTGTGAAACCATATATCAGATTAAGTGTCAATAATTTGGTGAACAAGTGACTCGCAACTCAGACTCGAGGAAAGTCACTCGTGACTCGGACTCGAGACTCGTACTCGAGACTCGTACTCGAGACTCGTACTCGAGGCTAAATAATGACTGAACTACATGTAGTTGTACCCAGTTGCGGTCAGTTGCGTCAATGTACGCGTACTTGCAACTAGTTGCTGTCAGTTGCACACGTGTGTCTAAATACATGCGAGCACTTCAACAGCAACTGCAAGCAACAAGTAAACCTACTTGGCACACATTCTGGTTCGTCCCCTGACCACGTTCCATAGTTACTGCACACTCTGATCTCTTCAGCACGAAGTTCGTAGAACGAGTCGCATGTGTATACCGCAGCAGAACCGTAAACCAACCCATTCGCTGTGACTTGCCCATGCAGCACGGTCTGCGGCTGCGGACATGTTACCACTTTAAGAAAGGAACAAACGCGTATAAATTATACATTTAAAGGAGCATCCTGATCATATGTTTGAAATGAATTTCCCATTTTTCCCAATGGGTGTTGAGATTTTGATACCATATAATTTATATTGTTTTCATTGCCATTCTGATATTGTGCGCTGTCAATCCGTATATTTTCATAAAAAACCACCGATGTTTTGTAAACTATTCATCTGTTCTATAAAACAGTGCATTGATGACACCAACCTTTTTTGCTTTCCACATCCAAATTGGGGATTGCAAATTTTTCTGTTTTCTTTCCATGGATAGTATTTTGGGGAGGTATTTTATATGATTGTTAGAACGAAATCCATTTTCTGGAAAAATCTGAAGACAAAAAGACGAAATAAACTCACAGGTTTGCACAGATGAGTTGGTCACTCAAAAATTGAAGGCTTATAGGAGGTACACAAATTTGGTAGTATGTATCTTGGTTGGACCAAAAGACATATGCCTGCTTGTATTTCGGCCTTTTGTGTGTAACCAATTATTAGTATGGTTGGTACCCCGAATGCTTCACCTTCAAATAGAGGTGCAGTTCAGAAAGTCTATGCACTATGCTGTTGTCGCTACGTGGTGCAAGCCAATGCCTAGCAACCAACAGTCTGGTTGTTTTATGTCATTCTGTCCTACAGTGAACACGTACTGATTCTCTACTTCACACCTTCCGCGTGCACCACATAGCAACACAAATTTAGTCTGTTCAAGTGGACACTAAGTATGCATGTGAAAGGAAATATTTAAGTACACCAGACGGTATTCACGTGAGACATGGAAACAGCTAATTGATAATAATTCACGCTAATTTGGCAAAAATATTTACCTTCGCAAGTGGCTGCGCTACCAGACCATCTGCCCGTAGCGAGGCAGGTTCGTTCGGATGGGCCCACAAGTCGGTAGCCTTCATCACAGGTAAAGGTGGCCTTTTTGCCAGCCGTTTGGTCGGGTGCGGACATGTTGCCATTGGCCGGAGCTTGAATTGGTACGCATGGTTTACCTATAAGTTATGAAATATTACCTATAAATTATGACACAACTTTTAAAAAGTACTTTACAAGATATACGAGTAAAGTAAAATTCTGATAATCATTACGAGTAAGGCAGGCCTTGAAACAACCCACGGCACCATGGCAAATTGCCATCGGTGCCCTATGCCTTTGCCATGTTGCCCTTAAAAAGTTCTAACACGAATTGTCCATTTCCTCATTCAGGTGCCCTAAGGGAAAATTGCCGTGCCCTTTTGAAAATGAATTTTGAGGCCTTGTATTATTAAAGGTCAATGGAGAATCAGGTTGGCACAGTCCTTTCCTCACCTTCCACCTCTGTGGCCCTGGTTTAAATCCCGTCAGGGTCAGTATATGGATTGGTTCTCAGTCCCTGCTTGATTCCGTGGGTTTCCCCCTATTGTGTAGGGGTTTCCTCCCACCTCTAAAACTGAGCATTTATTCATTGTCTTCTCCTCACAGGTTTCTTATAGTATTACAAGATACAGTGCTTTTGGTACTTTTAAGGAATCCTTGGTTTCAATACCAGAAAGAATTAATAGTTACAATTGTGTTAAAATTAAAGGTCCTTATAAGTTATATCGTTTGTGGCAATGACCCAAATGTTTACGTGATGAGTTGACTTGTGTAACTGTAAGGAAATAACCTTACCCCACCCCTCCCCCCCCCCCCCCCCCCCCAAAAAAAAACCACGAAATGAGTTTATTTCTTTCCAAAATGGTACGTTGTCTTTAAGAAAAACATTAACACAAAAATCATGAATGGATTTTGAAGGTTTTCTGAAGCATGATTCATATAGCTGAAATTTCAACAGGCTATAATTAGTTTACCAACATTCTTGGAGCTAAAGTACTGTGCATGCTCAATGTATGTGAAAAAAAGGCTAGGTTTGTTTGCTGCCACCAATAGTTTAAAAGTCTCCAATAAGTCGACCTCGGCCCGTGCCTCGGCCCCATGGTCTTAGGAACGAGAATGCTCGACCACCCTGGGGACGAGGTTGCCCAAAGTTTGCTCACAAACCTGTAGACTGGTACCTGGCTCGAAAGCCACGGTTTTCTCCAGATTCATCAGACACAAAGTAAATCTCTATGAGTTTGTCAGCTTCGATGACTGATGGCCAGTCTACCTGATCGTGTCCGCAGAATGGCCCGAGTCGCCGATCGTCCTGCTTAATCTGGAAGTAACGACAAAGAATTAAAGGACATATAGTAATTCAAGTAATTAACTTTTTAGGGTTAAAATATCACTTTTCATTTTCATAACCCTTTCACTTTTAGCCCGCTGTATTTACTGTATTGTTTTCCCGGAAAAGTGTCATTTTTACATAAATTGATGGAAAAGCATCCTTAATTTTGACATAAAAGAAAGGATTCTGTCAATTCTGACACAAACAGTACGTACAAGTCAACTCACCCTAACAGAATCGTAGGGGCATCTCGCCTCCGGGTGGTCCTCCAAATCAAAGTCCTCAAAGGTAAGACTGATCACGTGACCAGCCTCGGCTCGAATGAGCCAGTCACAATCTGAGCGGCGAGGGTACGCATACGGGTACCCGGGTGACATAATCACCCCGGATGCATCTTCAAGGATGTTTCCCGAGCAGTGAACTGTAAGGGGACCAATGAAAATAATTTCATTGTTTTCATTCCTGATAATACAAGGTTCCTGTTATAACAAGGTAATCTGCAATGTCCCAAGGACCTCTTATTAACGAGGTTTTACTGTATATGCATGGTATATGGAACATAATGACTTCGTTACAAGACTCATTAAATGAGCGTGTTCAGATTTTTCCAGAAAATGGATTTCGTTCTAACCTAACGTATACATCGACATTGCAACTAAAAGCAACTCAACTAATCAGTTGCTGTCGATGTGTGCCTTTTTGAGCAACTGATCAGTTGCTCCCAGTTGCCGCGAGTTGCTTCCAGTTGCCGGAAACACCAGTTGCCACTAGTTGCTTCCAGTTGCAATGTCGATGTACGCTATGCTTAATCATAAAAAATACATCACCAAAATACTACCCATAGGAAGAAAATAGGAAGTTTAAGTACAAGCAGAAAGGTTGGTGTAAGTACTGCACCGCTTTATCGGATAAATTAGTTTACAAAACAGTCAGTGGTTTTTTTTATGACGATATCCTTGAAAACATATGAATTGATCGAGTGCTAAATTTCAGAACTTGGTAATCATAAAAAAATATGACAAATGATATGGTATCGAAATCTCAATACCCATAGGAAAAAATGGGAGGTCTAAAAAATGTGATCTGGACACGATTCTTTTAAGTGAGACCAACGAAGCCAAAGTAGGGCCCATTTTCACACAGTAAAAACCCACCATATCTTGACGTCATTTTCACTTTTAAGTTCTCCTTGTCCACTTAAAGTAACTGAACAATAGTCAAGTCGAACTTTCAAGCATCTACGCATATCTGCCTGCCTACTCCTTTTATCAATTAAAGGGCCTGAATTGTACCTGCGCACGACGTCCGATCCTCATGAAGCGTATAGCCAAATTGACACGAGCAGTAGTACCCTCCGAGGTAGTTATGACAGAATTGGTCGCACCCTCCTTTTCCTTCTTCACACTCATCGATATCTGAGTGATCGAAAACACTTATGATTAAAGACGTATCAGGTTATCCTGATCATAGCCAGAAACATATGTTTCTGGCGTAAATATTGATTTAACTAATGATCAGCTTCGGTCTTTAGGAACCAAGGCATAATTGTTTGAACCAATGATTGTGTCAGAAACATGTTTTTGGTTATGGTCTCGAAAACAGTTTCTGAAGTTGAATCCAATTTGCCGTGGTGTCACGCTCAGGAACAATTAAGATTATACATACTTTAAATTTACATCGGTGACCAAATTATGTAACAAGCTTTCTTATTGACTATACACAAGATCCACCAAGCAAGGTTCCCAGTGCATCCACATTATTACCCCTGGTCATTGGGCTTAATTATCTCATTTCGTCAAACCTCTCAACTCCCTGAGGAGTATGCGGCCTCAGATGTCTGTCAATCAAACATAAAACACTTTCACTACACTCGCAAGTACCCATTTGCTCCTAGGAGTGAGGCAATTTATGGCAAAGTGTCTTGCCCAAGGGCACACGCACCATGGCACGGTCTAAGCTATAGTACGTAGCACACAGCATGTACAATTCAACAGCTCTTACAATTAAACAGGCCAAGAGAAAGCTTCTAACTTTTTACTACATCATAATAGTCAGAAGTTGATTTAGACTTGCGTCGGGGAAATTGAATGTTAAGTAAGGTTGTTTTTGCCCTTACCCGACGTAATTATTAACACTGTATACTCAGTGCTTACGTCGGGTAAGGGCAAAAACAACCTTACATCATAATATAAAACAAAGAAGCTATTCTATCCTAACCTTCTGCAACATAATGCGCCGAGAAGCCAGTGTATCTTTTATCATTGGAGTAGTCGGTATGAAAGTAGACATCCATGGTGTTAGATTGTGACGTTACCTCTTGGTTACCAGGTGCGTGGAATGTTCCACTGCGTCCACAAAACGTGCCGAGTGTGTCATTACCGGACAGGACCTATAACACACAAAAGTCACTTTCTTTGTGATGCGAAATCTTCTTGAATGAAAAATAGTCTTTATTGCATCAAAATCAGTCAAGCGAATCAAAAGTTATATCCTCTTTGGTGCAGCCCATTAGCAGCCTTAGTAGTGTCCTGTTGAACCGCTCGACTACATAAACGAATTCGACGTGTAGCACGGCTGTCTATAGGGAATTTGGAGTAAATTTACGAACTTAAAATCACAAAGAAAATGAATAAAACACTGTCCACCCAAGTCGATTTTCAGTGGCGGATCCAGCCTCATTAAAATACAGGAATACAATGGAATTCAGGGGGTCACAAATTTACGCGCAAAAAGACTCAGTCAACCTAGCTTACAAGTGAGACAAAGAAAGCTAAATAAGTGGGGCCGATTGTTTTCGTAAAATCCATTACATTTTTAGATTTTCGTTTTTAAGTTATCTTTCCCACTTACCTTGACGTAGTCATTATCACACACCCCAGCTCCTTTTTCAAGGTCAAATTTTGTCCAGTACAGCCTAATTTTGTACCCTTCGGGGACTGTGATCACCCAGTGCACGTCCAAGTTATCGGTGTACGGAGCCGGTGCATGGTTAGGCGAAGAGATTTGGCCGGACATCTCCACGGACGAAACAATCGTTTCGGAGCCAGAAAATTTGACATTCATGGCCAGAATCAGAATAACGACCAATAAGAAAGTGTTAATCTTCCTAAAACAACAAAACAAAAAGAGAAATTTAATTTCTGAAAATATATTTTAAGAAAGAAAAAGAAGCTTTTTAAGACAAGAATGTTGATTTTGTTGCACCTGCAAATTTTCGGCACTAAACTTCACGCACTAAAAACGGATTGCATCAGTAGCTTTCCAGCCAATCATATCCCGGCGTTTATTGGCAGCCCAAAACTAACCAACCAATCAGAATGCATGTTTTACAGGACGGTATCAGTCTTAAATGCACACGAAATACGAAGCTCCATGCCTTAGCTATGGAGCTGCGTATTTCATGGCACGAATTTGGCCTCACGCGCGCATTGACGGGCCTCTGACTTTAAGTATAGAGAGCATCAGAAAATACATCAAGAATAGACAGTCGCATTTAAAATATTTAAAAATATCTCCCTTTCCAAAACCTTGCATACGCCTGTAAGGCCCGTTAATAAGCGATGTGACGTCACATTGCAGAAATTGTATGACAAAAATCTGCAGTCGCGTGTATATTAAGTGCATATATACATGTACGCGCTATATTACGCTTTTTGGTTGTTCATTTGCTTGTAATTGGAAGTGAATTGACCACACGGACGCAGGCCCCATATAAAAATGAAATCATTCGTAACTTGAGTAATTTCTAACAAATGACCCAACCCAGATAAATAAATCTGTATCTTCGTACTTCGTGATTCCTGAGGCGTCCTATAAAAGAAATTGCACATATCTGTGGTTTAGACCAATCATTTTTCGTTGAGAAGCAACTGAAAGTGATGCGCGTCGGTGATTTTAATTTGCAAGTCAGAAATTACAAGCAAGTATAGATAGCTATCCCAAAACGCGCTCGTAAACGACCAAGGAATTTGGACATTACGAAGCCAGCACCGCAGTGAGTCGGCCGCAGGCCCTTAGTCACTCGTTTAGATAAAAATTTAACCGATCGCTCAGCGGCAAATCAGTGCCATCCGGCGGCAACGTTCAGGTGGTCATCAGTTGCAACGAGGCGCCGTGAAAATGTGACAATCGAGGATAAATTTGTAAGAACAGGAGTGACAAAACGAGGAAAAGGGCTCGCAGTGGTTTGTAATGGTAAGTATACCACACTGTTGTGCTTCAAGCCTTGTAACATATAATTCCTCGTCTTGGAACTTTTGTATAAAAAACAGATTTGTTTTTCTGCGAGGATTAAAGCGAAGACTGCACGAAAGCGCAATGCCTTAACATCGGCATCTCAAAGATGTCTGTATTTTAAATCTTAAAACGGCTCTCCACAATAGTTGTAAAATAACAATAAAAGAGACTAACAAATAAAAGTAAAAACGAAAAGTAAAAAGCGAACAAAACTGGGAAAAAAGTGGTATATTTCAAGTTGTTTTTATTCAAATTTAAGATGTTCAAATTTCTATAACAAATCATAGTCTTTACAACGATGGCACAATTTTAGAATATATATTTGAACTGTATACAAGAGCTTCTGTAAGAATAATTACTTTATTAGATGCAATTTCTAAGTCATATCAATCGGAATAACATTCTTTATAATCGTTCTATACAAGGAGAGCGCGTTGATTTTCAGTTCATTTTCAACTGCAGGGTTCTAACTTCTAAAGACTCGATTTATATAAGTTAGAGGACTAAAGATAGCTTGCGACTATAAGATTGCCTCAAGTCTCAGGAGCAAATCATTCCAAATCAAAAGAATCAAAAAAGAAATAAGCCACTTGCCTGAGTGACTCGAGTCCATTATAGGATCAATGACTCATCATTACATTACGACTTTACCACAACCGCGTGGGCCTTTTACACGAAATGTATCACACTTTTTCACAACACGTCGTCCTTAATCACAAATGACGTCGGTCAAAAACTTGATATCGCTTCGGGCTAAGCTTTTATCCTCACGTATGTTTTGCCTTTTTGTTTCATTAGAATCTCGAAATATCATACTTCCACTTATCATTTGATGTCTTGCAGTTGTAAAAAATTGTGTTGACATCGCATCCCTCTTTCAGCTTACAGAATATAATATATGGGACGCTAGAGGGTATACTTAAGTGCTTTGAGATAGATAATGTCCTCGATAAGGCAAAAAGGATGCTATGATATTTCACTTTAAGCCGACTAATTTCCTTATCGAAATGCATTTGAACAGTAATTGCGTTGTGTCACCGCCAAACAATCTGGGAGACATATATCTTTCGGAGACATCTGATGCATGGGAACGTCCGTCCATTGGTTTGAAGAATTTGCATCATGCAATTCCATTAGGCAAAGCCTGTGAATGATATTGATACATTTGGGTCTGTCCACAGTAATGGGGTACATTTGCAAAATAGGTCAATAATTCCTTTCAGATGTCTTTAGTTTATCTCAGAATTAAAGAAATGTCCTTGTTTTGTTCTCAGGAGATAACTTTTGCCCAAAAAGGTAAGAAATTGCTGCCACAACATACATTTTTGAAAAGCTTGTGTACAAATTTTCCTATGTAACGTGGACAGACCATTTTGTGACATTTTTTTTCGTCTTTGTTACATGCGTAATAGGAAAATTTGTGCACGGGGTTTTCACAAATGTATATTGTAGGACTATTTTTCGTACTCATTGGTGAACAAGTTATTTCCTCAGTTTAGCTTGATAATTTAAAGATAAAATTAAGACATTTGAAGTAAACTGGGACCTAAGATCTTGAATGTTACAGAAATGTACCCCATTACTGTGGACAGACCCATTTCTTTTTCATTTCAGTTGGAAGTTATGGGGAACAACGAGATTTCTCCAGTTTGGTTCAATGTCTTGAGATGCGTTCTTCTCAGCGTGACTACCGTCCTCATTATTGGAGGAAACTCGTTTTGTTTGTTGGTGTTACGGCGAACAAATGGCATCCACGATGTGACCAAGCTTTTCATGGCCTCTTTGGCCGTATCGGACCTGACGACCGGTATTTTCGTAGCTATGCCTATGATCGTGAGCACGGCGATGGACCGATGGCCTTACGGCGACATAATGTGCGTCGTGTACGGCGTCGGCAAATACCTCTGCTACTACCCCGGACTCTTGTCTATTCTTGTTGTGACCTCAGAGAGGTACATTATGGTGGTCTGGCCGCTTCGGTACAGCAACATTGTGACCGTGTTTCGCGCTAAGCTCGCTGTGGGCTGCATTTGGCTGCTCGCCCTGACCATCACCCTCGGATTCGCTATTAGCTTGAATTTCGACTGCGTCGTGGACACGGACGAGGACAACTGCAGCATCAATACAAACCAGGGGTCTCAACACCACCACCCGGTCAAATACATGGCCTTCGTCTTCATAGTCGTTCCAGTGATCACGGTACTCATTTTGTACACTCATATTTACTTGATCGCTAGACGCCAGATCCGCCAGATAGCTGCTATCGATGCTCTGGGCCCAATGTCCCAGGAAGAACGGTCCCGAGTGAACGCGAGACACGCCAACCGCCGGGCAGCCTGCACCTTCCTTATCGTAACACTAGGATTCGTAATCGCCTGGCTGCCCTCGGCTGCTCGGAAGCTCTACAACCTCGCAACCGAAAAACCAGACTCCATGTACACAGAGTTCGCATCCCGCATGTGCATGCTTGCCAATAGCTGGTTTAATCTGTTCATCTATTACGTTCGCAACGAGTCCTTCAGAAGCACTGCTAGACGGTTCATGGCGGTCTTCCGTCGTCGAAGAACTGTTGACAACATCGAAATGAGTTACTGACTTAATAGTCGCTGACGGTTAGGCAGAACGACAACTATTGGTGAAATTGCGTCATCGATATGTGCTTACTTGTATAGCGTTTACACGAACATCCCAAGTGTGGTTTTGTCGTCACTATTTATAGCATATCTCTTTTGTAAAAGTTGAAAACGAGCAGCGAAAAATAAAGATTTCGGAGTTTAGCTAAAACTAGTCGTGATCACTAACCGTGCACGCCGAAACCTTCCTAATACTTAACTTGGTGTGATGAACAATTATTGTAAGGGCCTTATTGGGATTCGAACCCGAGACTAGCTGAGCTATAAGGCACAGTGGTATACCCCCTCAGGTTTTCCCAAATACCTCTAAGACGCCAGGCAGACGCTCTACCAGCTAAGGCACAGTAGTGTACTCTCTCCGGTTTTCCTCAAGGCCTCTGACACACCAGGCATACTGCAGACCCTCTACAGCTGAGCTATAAGGCACGAATGGTATACTCCCTCGGGTTTTCCCCAAGACCTCTGACACACCAGGCAGAGGCTCTACCAGCTGAGCTATAAGGCACAATGGTATACTCCCTCAGGTTTTCCCCAAGACCTCTGACACACCATGGCAGAGGCTCTATAAGCACAATGGTATACTCCCTCGGGTTTCCCCAAGACCTCTGACACACCAGGCAGAGGCTCTATATCAGCTGAGCTATAGGGCACAGTGGTATACTCCCCCAGGTTTTCTCATATTTACCCAATTTGTTCTCTCGGTGTTGCATAGGAGACTTGAGAATTGCTGCACATTTTATTTGAAACGCAACCATTTTTATTTTCTTGCCCAGACCTTATATCGATATTTTACGTATGTGGAGATTTTAATACGAAACTATGAAAGCTAAAAGATACATACTGAGCGCAGTGCCAAGACACAATATAGCATCTTACGCTCAAAGCATGTAGAAACATTTAGATGCACGGAAAACGCAAACGCAAAATTAATTCAGCACCGGTCATATCAGAGGTCTTAACTCAGGCCCGAATTTTGGTCAAAGCAACAAAGTTATCTCGCCACGAAAGTCACAGATGCGGATTTTTGGTTTTCATCTGTTGTAAGATCTCTTCAGAATAATGACCAAGTGATCAAAGCATTGCACGTTCACGTTTACGCTTTACGTGCATCTAAAACTGTTTTATAATTTCCCAAATAAAATGCATCTAGCTCATACTTTAAAGTTATAATACATGATTGGTAAATTGTTACAAATAGTTTTATCCCCCTGTGTGATTGAAGATATGCATGATTAAAACCAACCTGAGCAAAAACCAGCTCCGTACTTCGTCTAACCTTTGAGAAAACAGTCAAAAAAAGGTTTGCAGTCATTTCGCCCCAAAACCACTTCGCCCTGAATCATTTCGCCCTGAACCACGGCCTGTACACGAAGTGGTTTTGGAGCGAATAGCATTTGGGCGATGTAGTGTTTGGACAAAGTGATTTGGGGCGAAATGGCACTCGGGCGAAGTGGTTTTGGGGCGAAATGGCACTTGGGCGAAATGGTTTTGGGGCGAATTGAGACGAAAACTAATTGTTTTACTCATTTCTCAATGACTATAGCACTTTAAACAAAACCATTTCAGGGGAAGTTTTCTACGGTCATCATGTTTATATTGTGTAAGTTAGGCGTAAATCTGTGAACATTTCTGATTTTCGAAATACCAATCATGTATACTGCCTTCAAACTACATAGATCTTGTTTAATATCGTCTTGTAAGTTGTTGTTTAACTTTAAATTATTATTTATATTGTACCTTCTTTATCTTTTTGAGGGGTTTTAAGCCCTTTAAAATACAACCAAGCACGAAATCATAAACCAAATGTATTTAAAATTTCGAAGTCAAAAGTGCACGAACGCGTGGGTGCGTGTAATTGTATGTGTACACATACATACAAACATCATATCAATTGCCACAGAAAATACGCGGGTCGGTTGACTAATTCAATTATCAACAACTTGAATACAAGTAAAAAAACAAGTAATAAAATGTAAATTTATGTAGCAATAGACGGGAGAGTAGCAACCGACCAATTACAAATTACCCACTTCACGAATTTTGATGGTTTTTTTAAATTGAGAGTGTAATGGCTTCTAATGGTATGGCTTCATAATGGCTTAATGAGCCTCTTCGTCGTCGACAGTAAATCGTGCATATAGCTAGTTTGTTGTAAATATTGCTGTATCATTAAAACCAGATTTCTGCTTTAATAGAATGCATACAATTCATCACTGGCTTGGACTGTGTCAATGTGGGCGGCGCCATGTTTGCTTAACGCTATGGGTTTATTGGGCAACAACACCAATACCGTGCCTCCATAGCGTAAAGCCAAAATGGCGGCGTCCATATCGGCACATCATGTATTGAGATTTTGCACTTTAGTTTTCGATATCTAACTCTATCATCACAACAAAAATTAGGGGAAATATTGTCACGGATTAACCTATACATGGGATATAATTTCACTACATGTATATAGAGTATCAAATTACAAAAAAATGAATTTACTATGCACCACTTGTGTAATGTTGATGTATTACTAGTTCAATTTGAGCTTAGATAACTCATTTTTTATTAATGAAAAAAGGTAGGATTTGGGGCTTTGCATGGAGACACTAATCTATCTTCTTTTGAAGAAGAGCCGGACTTCTCCGGCTCTTCTCTGAGAGAATTCCGACATGGTGTTTCCGCAAATCATAAAATATTCATTGATGAAATAACCCTTAAAAACAAGCACGGGAAGGTTCGCCGTAGTATCCTTGCAGGCTGTCCTTGCCCGCGCGCATTCCTTGGAAACCGCGCCGGTGTTTAGTTTCAAGGCCTGTATATATAGCCACAGGAAACATTAATGTTTCAAGATTCGGCTATAATTGAGAAAAAAGGGAAGAAATATGACGAAATGTGCAATTCTTGGCAACCTATCCCGTAGGGCTGATTTTTCAATTTTACCAAATTCGTTTCGTCTGCATTAGCAACTGGTCGGGCCGCGGGCAGTAAACATTAAATTGATCCTGAAAGGCGGTCGTATGGTGAAGAATTCGTGACGAGAAATTGGATTGGCTGTCTAAGAATTTACTTTTTAATTTCCCCTGGGCTTAGACTGGCCTAGTTTGCTATATTGTATTTATGTTATTATTTTTGCGGTGTTTATTTTTACATTTTATTTGTTATTTTATAGCAACAAGTATATCGTTATTTCGCGAGGGCGAAAATCGCCCTATCTAACGTAACTACATGTAATTGATCAGCACTGTATTATACTCGGTGGTGCTTCCCCGAGACACTGAGAAAAACTTCATAAGCGAGCTCGGGTGGGACTCGAACCCAGGACATCCTACATTCTAGACAGACGTCTTAACTACCCGACCACCGACCTGGCCGACGTCAGGAAGCGCGGTTCGAATCATTAGCAGCGGGTATATCGCAGTCAACACCCAAAACAACGCCACCGGATTTCGGGGTCGAGCTAAACGTAGCCGTGAACGCGTGCACAGCGAAACCTCACTAATATCGAATGCACTACGAATTAATGAAAACGAAACCAACGAAATACTATACTAATCACGAAATCGTGAAAACTAGATTTTAAAACCAGTGCATGAGGACAATCCCAGTTCAGCATTAATTAATGACAGTGCACGTTATCACGACTCCGGGTTATCCAATAGGCCAACATGTATTAATCAAATTACTTGAGCCAGCTTCATTTGTACGTACACTTAAATTGATGAAGAAAAAAAATTAACGGAAAGGCTAGTGTTTACTTTCATTGTCCGACTCCGTGGGCTGCTTTAACCACATTAAACTGGAATTCTATTACGTGAGCAATTTTTAAAAATCCGGACAACGTAGAAACTTCACTTTACATCGCTTAATCTCCATGCAATGTCACGAACAATGCATAGTTCCGACCTGTCAATCAAGCCGAACCCGCCGACCAATCACAACAGAGCTAGCAGACAGCGCCCACATAGGTCAAAGTGCATTGCATATCACAAACAATCACGCGATTTTCTGCCCCATACAGTTTGTACATGTTTATGTACTCACTCTTTGAGATGGAAGGTATTTAAAGAATGTGTCCTGAATTTACAAAAACAAGATGTAAAATGTAACAGGGGACACCAACATTGGACCCCTTATTTATAGAAAGACCCATGAGTTTTCTCCAATGAATCTGTGCTTTCCATGCCGAGTCCCGTTGCTTTGTACGTTGTGTCGCCATTGTTTTGCGATGGCTTGTGAGCACATAGTAACAGTATCTAAGGGGCGGGGTTAACTATAGGCAATCTCGGAACTATGCATTCGTGACACTTGTAATTTTTGTATCAACGACAAGAGGGGAAATTGCACCCCACGCGGGAATTCTGCAGCAAAAGGGGTATGAGCTAAAGAAATTTGTCATGTTTCGTTCAAAAAGAGGCTTTAAAATAATGCAAATGTCATTTTTTGCAAGCCGATTCTCCGCTATATAGTTATACATAATGGATATATCTTTTACGTTGTAGCTCTTCCGCTCTTCTACATGTAAGCATGAAACTTTTATAGCTCTATATGATGTATAAGCATGTAGGTAGAAGTAAAAACATCACGTTTACATAATCCAGTTTTAGCATGCGCACCAACAAGACTCAATGTACATGAATGAAACTTTCCTATACCAATTACGGCGCAATAACTACGAAATGAAAGCCAGAAAACATTGACCAATTTTGTTTTCCTCTACTTATGATCAACATAATCACCAAGATATAATACAAGAATGCGACTACAAAACGACAAACCATGAAATTGAAAGCCTTAAATGTACATACCTAGCACGCCACATCGTCTCAAACACAGCCATGATTGCGATTTGATCAGCCGATATACCCAACCTACTACTAGTACTAGCCCATAAAAGTATACCCAGAAATGTCTGCCCTCGTAAATCAAAATACATGTACCCTGTTTACGAGCGAAAACAGTGGACCGCTTGATACTCTGCCAAGAAATTTGAGACCAGGGACTTTCAATTTATCGTTCCTCGTCCAAATGGATTCACCATATGATAATTCAGGAGCATTGCTACTCACCCTGGATGGGATGGGAGTCCATCGCAGGTTTATATCCCCAGCAGTAGTTGGGTTTCCCCAACAGGTTGTTAATTCCCATGGGACGGAGTGACTAGGAGCATTGCTCTCTCCCCGCCCACACCCCTGGATGGGATAACATCGCTGGTTTAACCCCAGCAGTTAGTTGGGTTCCCCAACAGGAGCATTGCTACTCCCCCTGGATGGGATGCCATGAGTCCATCACAGGTTTACCCCCGGAGCAGTTATAGTTGGGTTTCCCAAACAGGTTGTATATAGTTTCCATGGCATGGAGTGACTAGGAGCATTGCCATATACTCCCCTGGATGGGATGCCTGTCCATAGCAGGTTTACCCCCAGCAGTTAGTTGGGCTCGATCGAGACTTTAAATTTTGACAGAAAATCACCTGATACAAAAACAGAAAACAGTTCAGTGCTCATTTTGATGTATGTTGAAAGTACGAGGTTTTGGTATATACATGTATCTCATTTTGAACCTACAAAATTTAGCACAGATCGTATTAAACTATAAAACGAACTGATACCTTTGACAGAAAATTTATTAACCATTAAAGGCTAATCGGATTTCAATGCAATTTCTATTTTAGTTTTTCTGCCGATTCTTGCGACAAAAGTCAGTATTGTGTTGAGTTGAATTCCATGAATGGATTGTAAGAAGCAGGAAATCTTATATCTGCGGAGTCATCTAACCGGAATTATGACTTAAAAAGAGAATTAATGGGTCTTTCCAATTTGACAAATATAATACCCAAATTGACCTTGATATATATTGCACAATTTACGAGGCCTATACATCAGCAAAGATTTGACGTGCCCTAAGGACAAAACACTAAAAACAGCTGTTAATTTGGAGAAAAGTGGAATGAATTTATTTATAGCGATTGTCGCTATATAATTCCATCTATTTTTGGCGGCACAAAGCCATCTATATAGGCCTACCGAGTCCATTTATTTCTGACAGCAGTTTATCCATTATAAACTGGCCGCATCGAATAGCTGCCATCTTGTATAGGGCAGTTTATTTGCTCCGTGAGGACACTACTAGTTTGCACATTTTGTGCTTATATGTATATTGACCAATTTAAACAACAACATTTGCCCTACAAGATGGCAGCTATTCGATGCGGTCTTACTCAAATACAACTGCATTTCGTAAGAAAGTGCATGCTGCAGCTCTCAGTACAGAAGACCTATACTTGCATTAATATAGGAACTACCATTACCGAGATTCTTATTTGTTTATTCACAAAATACAAAATGTGGATTTCTTGTCGTGCTGTACTATATAAGGGAATAAAATGTGTGCATGCGGTTGGTCCGTTTTAAAGGCACAGGCTCGTCGGCATTTTTATGCGCGCGCGCTAAATTCGTGCCACGAAATACGCAGCTCCATAGCAAAGGCTGGAACGGCGTATTTCGTGGCACGAAGTTGGCGCGCGCGCATTGCTGACGAGCCTTTGCCTTTAACTGTGAGTTAAAAACCGGATAGGAGGCGAAGCCGCGGTTGCATTATGATGCATGCTTTCGACCAATGGGAACGCATTAGCCGTCTATATGAATGAATTTATGAATTTCAATTAATAGCCTCAAATTACCGGCAGAAAGGGGGAAGTGTGCTATGGCTCTAAATCACGCGTTTTTGGGGGAAAGGCTAAATTTGTTCACTTATCCCGCGTGAAATCGGTGTTTTTATGCAAAAGCACGGCCGCGCTAAGAAGCGTGTGGCGCGTTAATTGCTGCAAATAACGTGCTGGCATGGCTAATGGGCCAGTCACAAATCAGTTGCGATGCGTCGGCGATGGGTAAAACCGGGAAATTTGAACAAAATCTTGAGACAGATCTCACGATTTTGCACCCGTCGGAGGCGCTCTCCGGACGCCTGCGGCTTGTCGCAGATTTTGTTGGCATCGCCACACCCGTCGCGGTCCCCAACTTTGAACTTAAAATTTTAAGATTGCTCGCAAGATTTTTCACCCATTTTGGGCATCCCAGACAAAATCTCTGATGACCTACGATGCCCTCCGATTAATCGGAGGCGTCCTCCGAATAATCTGAGACTAGTCGCAAGATTCTGTGTGGGATTGGAAATTCAGGTTGAGATTCAATGTCTGCGAGTGGTCTCCGGCGCCCTCCGACTGAATCGGAGGCGCCCTGCGACGATTCGTACGCTTTCTGTGATCGTCTCCGACGAATCGTACGGTGGAATCGTAGTAAATCGCCGTGTATATAAGGGCGCCTCCGATCGGATCGCTAAAAGTTTGAGACGCTCTTGGAAATTAAAAGAAAAGATGCTCGCAGATATCGTCTCCGATGCAATCGGAGGCGATCGGAGGCTAATCCCACGATTTTTCGACAAAACCGGGTCAAAATCCTTGAAAAAATCTCAGACAATGTAACTGCTCCACTTTTATTAGGATTATTGCTAGGATTGTTCAAGGCTTCTTTATTTTCTACGACGACCCCCCGCCAAAACTAATCCCCGACAGATCGCCGACATTGTGACTGGGCCATTAGCAAACAATTTTGAAAAAAGGACCGCAACATTATCCTCGCAGTGTAATCATGATGGCATACACGTGTGGAGGGACAGTTTGAGGTTTTGCAGTCGAATCCAGTGGAGGCAATTAATCAAGATTTTTAAACGACTGGTATCGGCTTCAAATGGGACGCTTTTAATATCCTGCATGCCTTGTGAGTGATTATTGTTCAACACAATGAGGTTTTCGGGCTCTTTTTAATTAATGGATTTTGGAGGCGACGCATCTTCCTTTCGCAACGGTCTTTCCTGCACACGTACCTAGTTTGCCAAGACAAACTAGGTCCTACGTGTGCAGGAAAGACCGTTGCGAAAGGAAGATGGAGGCGACGCGGCAGAAGAAAACTGATGTTTCTCTCCGAAGTGTGATTATGGAATCTCGGGGGTAAAGTGGGAGCGTCTTGCTTGCAAGTGGGTCATTTTAATGAAGTTGGGGCGGAATATCCATGTAGCATCGGTACATTAAAGTTAAGTTGATTAAACCGAAAATTTACTTTTTTTTTCTTTTTTGGTGTATTTGGTGATATTCCTTTTTATTTCTCTATTATAACTCTATTTCGCAAACAGAGCGTAAAAACATAAAACGAGCATGTAGAATTTAGCTGCAGGATTTGATGCCCTGCACTGTGCCTACTGCAGACGAAACTATAAGGAAACAAACACTCATGGTTCCGCAAATAATTATTCAATGTTAAACGTTTAATAGACTTGGTAAACTCGGAACACGCTCCATTAACGTTTATCATGAATACTCACGCAGCGTTTCATTAATACATGTAGCGTGTGTACACTTGGTTGTATCTTAAAGGATTGTAATCTATGAACAATTAACCACGCTAACAGAACATTTTCAACCATTTTATTTTTCTCGAGAGTTAAGGCGCGTTCACACTATCGCGGAAAAATCACACTGTTCCATTGGTTTGTACACAAACTGGTTTGCCGCTTGTGCGCGGCCTATCGCGATGCGCAAAACGTTTTCAGCTGGGTCAAAGTTCAAATTTGTTGAACTTTGACCGCGGTGCGCTGACCTTTCCAACGCGCAGCCAATGAGGTATCAGAGAAGCCCCAAGTTACCAGAGTGGAATTTTCTATTTTGGAATAATCGGCGATTAGGAACTCATGCAATGCGGTGAGCGCAGCGCGAAAGTGTGAATTTTCCGCGATAGTGTGAACGCCCCTTTAGGCCTAAATGAATTTTTCACTTGTGCAGCACGAACCTCAAGTTTTTGCTGAACAAATTATAACACTGGTCTGGACTTTAAACAGCCACAATGTTTCCAAAAGAGTCAAACTAACTAAATCAGGGCTGCGTTCCACTTATGCGAACGTTTGTAAACGATGGGGCTAACGTTTTGCCCAATGTGGAACGGATTGTTTGACAAAATACATTGTCAAGACGGCGGCGTCCACTCCCAAGCAGTCGTAGCGACGTTGTAATGTGCCTCGGCGCTGCTTACCAATTTTGTGAGGAATGCGACACGTTGCCTTTGGTTGTGTATCGCCAGCGATAAGAGAAAAAACCACTAAAGGTGCGATTTATTTGTTATTTTCAAAACTGGAAACCATCGTCTGTCATATTTCATGTCGCAAGCGCCATGATTTTGAAATGACTCGTGAAAATCGCGAGTGGGGTACCGTGGCCGAGTGGTTAGGCCGGGCCATTGACTCGCAATCATGGGTTCGAACCCGGGCTGCGGTACCTGTGCCCTTGGGCAAGGCACTCAACCACACTTGCTCCTTCCTTCGGAAGGGATGTAAAGCCGTTGGTCCAGTGTGTTAGGTAATGGTAACGCACTCTAAAGATCCCAGAGCATTCTTTCGTGAAGAGCAAGGGGATTCCCCGGTGTCTCTGGCCATTTCTAAATCTAATTCTGTATGGGTTTCCTCACGCTTACGAGTGACAGTGCAATGAGCACTATTGAGGAATCCTTGGTATGAATACCAGAAAGAAATAATAATAATAATGATAACAACCCAAAAGTTTGTTGGCCAACGTTGGCGAACGTTCAGGGTGCATGGCGCACAATGCGTTCCACTCGAAAATGTTGGCCAACGTTGCCAACGTTTGCAAACGTTCGCGTATATGTGGAACGCGCAGCTGTTTTCTCAAAAGTTAGACGAAGTACAGGTTTATCCTCAGGTTGGTTTTAATCATGCATATCTTCAATCACACAGGGGAATAAAACTATTTGTAACAGTTTACCAATCATGTATACTGTCTTTAAATATAAAAGTCCGTGCGTTTTGGTGTGGCACCTCGAAAAATACAAAGTTTGAGGAATAAAAACAATAACTTTTTGGGACCTACAATTTTTCTTGTCACAAGCAGAATCTTGTATTAAATTAACAGTACGTGTATAAATTAGGCAACAATTTTTCTTCCATTTTCCAATTCAAAGCTGACCAAATAAAGGCCAGGCCAATTACTTTTTGGCAGCTTTTCTTTCCCTTTTTTTTTTTTTTGATTATTAGGAGATAATGTTCTCGTAAAATAACCTAGTATACATAATAACACAATTGGCGTGAAGGTCGAGGTTCGCACTTCGAATTCGCAGTCGTTGAAAAGATAAAGATGCACGTGCATTTGTGTTGTTCTTTAAAGCTGAAACAGTAAAGCACATAAAACTTTGTTTATGGACTTTTAAGTATTTGAGTGCAAAGTTTCTATTTGTATATAGAATTCTTGCAGAACAATTGGCTATATAGGTACAATTTGCTGATTGTAAACATGTTATAAATAAATACAGATAAACTGAGAACAGAATTCAGTATAGCATTGACGTTATTTAGTATTACTTGTTAGTCCGATCTGCCACCATGAAAGTCTATTTGGCAGTTTTTGTTCTGGCCTGTTTGGCACTAGGAGCGACGTTCGTCGATGGTAAGTCTTAAGAGCAGAACTATACATTTACAAAAAAAGTTATGTTGGGAAATTGGTTACTTTTAAAGAAATATAAGCAGCCGAAATTTTTAGCCAAACATAATTTATTCCAAAATCTGGAGCAGTGCCAGTGGACTTACCCTAAGTAATATGCATCTCGAGGGGGCGCTCTTGCATGCTCCCGCAAATCGAGTTGTTATGGTTTGTTTGCACGCGGTGCTTTTTATTTCAAGCATGGAGTTATTTAAAAAGGATAATAGCTCCATGTTTTAAGCATGTTTCAATTTTTTTTGCTGTTTTTCTAATTTCTGCCGGCAAATTGTCGTGATTCCAAGAGAAAAGTTAGGGCATGTCCATGCTAGCGCGCGTACGAGCAGACGAGTGCTCCGGAGTTGTCAGCGTGGTCCCGGGGCGCCAAATTAAAAACACACAGTCACATGAACACCATTTATTTCCCAGGGGTGTTGAGATTTTGATACCATATCATGTGTGTGTCATATTTTTCTTATTTATCATTCTGAAATGTTGTGCTCTAATCCGTATTTCCAAGGATATCGTAAAAAATCCACCAGAGTTTAGACTTTAGTAAAATAATTTAAACCGTAAAAATAACATATTTGGTTTTTGTTCCTAGCACAAGTACTCGGTGACTGTCCCGTAGTTGCCCCCAGTAATGAGACGTTTGGACTTTGCCAAGACCAATGCCAGAATGACACAGACTGCGCAACGTCCACTCAGAAATGCTGTTTCAGCGGATGCGGCCATGTTTGTACTGACGTCGTCGTTTCTACTACCCAAGGTCCATACTAGTAATAGTAGACACGCGAATACGTGTAAAAATTAAAAACCTTAGTCATATATGGAAGGTGGTCCCTACTGTCTAGCTAATGTTACCTTAGCCCTATTTAGTATAAACTTTATCATGTGGTTTATATTGCCATTCCTTTGTACACAAGACTTGAATTTGTACACATCTGCTGTCATTCCAGACCTCCTTTTTTACTGCAATTGTAGGCTGAATCTTCATCGTGGCTTGTTATTTCCCTGAAGGACCTGTGTAGTGGTTATGCCTGACAAGGTTTGGGTGAGTCCCAGGGGGAATTATTGTGTCACGGGGAGAAAATGACACCTTTGTTTTGTGATATCGTCTTCATGTTGACTGTTCTCATTAGCCCTATATGAAATAACCACATGATAAAGTTAGGGCTAAGGTAACATTAGCTAGTACTGTCCAATGCAATGACTCCATCAAAGATAAATGTATATAAAAATTGATAATTAAAGAGGAATTTACATAAATTTGTGTGCACAAATTTTTTTTTAACAAGGTCATCCTCTTGTGAACAAAACTAGTCCCTTGACTATCAAGGTATTATACTGGTATACTATGGCTCTATTTTTCCAAGGAACCAGCCTATAATAAGCCAGGGAACCAGCCCAAATAGGACGGTGGCTACGCACGTTTCTTAAAAGCACAAATGGTTTTTTATTGTTTTACCAGAATGTTAAGTACTGAGCTGACTTATACACAGGTCATACACATCATCAATCACACATGGAGATAACACCGTTTGTAACAGTTTTCCAATCATGTGATCTATCTTTAAATTTGATTGTGTCTGCCCCTGCAGTTCCGTGCCCACAGGTGATGTGTATGATAGCATGTCCCTACGGTTACCAACAGGACAAGAACGACTGCAGTATCTGTGCATGCAACACCCAAACAGGTATGACAATAGACCTTATGCGTAGCGGCCATGATAGAGGGCAGTCACATTGTCACAGTGCGTCATGCACGAGTAGGTACATTGTGGATTTATTGTCACATCATTTAAATATGAAAACCTGTCCTCTATCATGGCCGCTACGGATAAGGTCTATAATGCTTCTATGAAGCCTCTCTGAAGTCGATCAGAATCGATTACAATTAGTTAAGAATCGTCAGTGTTGTGTTCGAGTCACCAATATCGAGTCCAAATCCGAATCTCAAGTCATTAGCCCCGAGAGCAAGTCAAGAGTCACTTTCTTCAAGTCGGAGTCACGAGTCACTTGTTCGCCAAATTATTAAAATTATGAAAATCACTGAAGCGGAACAGTCTTAAAATGAATTTTATATTTTTTTCGTATACATTGAACAGAGATTTTAAGGAAATTACCTCCTGGAATCAACAGATAATGTAATTTTAAGATATACTTCCCACTTGCACTTTTGTCGCAAATGTTGCTTTTCTGTAGAAAAATCACGTTTTCTTCTTAAAAAATTGCCTTCAGTTAGTGCACAAGATAACCTTTCACGCGCGCGCGCAGCGCCCTCTGTTGTCGCGCTTACGCACAGACCGCTCGCACGTCATTTTGTGCATTACTTTATGCAGTAATTTTATCATTTATTTATCTCAGAAATGCAACATTTGCGACGGAAGTGTCAGTGGGAAGTATATCTTAGAATTGAATAAGCTATCGATTCCAATATATAAATTCACCCAAATCCGTGTTCAATGTATATGAAAAAAATCCGTGCATTGTTATCCACAAGTTTAGTTGACTGTTCATGCCTTTGCTATGGAGTTGCGTATTTCGTTACACGAATTTGGCGCACACGCATTGCTGACGAGCCCGAGTGTTGCAAAATATGATCTTTTGGTGAGAAGATTCGTACAACTTCAAGTAAAATGACTCGAGAGAGTCGGTATTTGTGGTGCTTGACCAGTGGCCAATTTAATGGCACTGCTAAGCACAAAAATTTGCTCAGCTGGCACAGGATTTGTTTGCTTTATTTTGCAAAAATGGTTTGCCAGCCAAAATCGTAAGTGATGTGTATTGAAAGGAACACAAGTTGGCATATAATTTTGTCTTGTAATCCATTTTATAAAACAAATAATTCTGTGCTAAGCAAATTTTTGTGCTTATCAGCGCCATGAAATTGGCCCCTGGTCTTAACTTTTGGCCAATCACATTTGCCTTTTAAACAAAATTGTATTTTGTTGCCAAAAGTAATCCCTGGTTTAAAGAAATTGCATTTCCTTTTTTAGATGTGTATTTTTTGTGTTGCAAATTTTTTTTACAGTTATTCACAGTGGTGACTGCCCCCCGATTGACGATGGTGCAGTGGGAATATGCGTGGACACCTGCCAACACGATGGCGATTGCACAGATACCCAGAAATGCTGCTCCAATAACTGTGGACATCAGTGTTTCGAAGCAGCTCACAAAAACCAAGGTACTATGTGTTCCTTGCGTCTTTTTTTTGTGTGCAATCCCATAAATGAATCAGGTTGCTGGGATTAGCTGACTTAAGGGCACAGGCTCGTCAGCAATGCGTGCGCATTAAATTCCTGCTACGAAATACGCAGCTCCATGCCTTTGCTATGGAGCTGCGTTTTTCGTGGCACGAATTTGGCGCGCACGCATTGCTGACGATCGAGCCTGTGTCTTAAGTCGTTGTCCTGTAGCCAACTAGGTTCTGCAGCACAGCCATGAACAGTTTTGCGGGAGAACAGTTTTAGAGGTGGGAAAAACCCCACACAAGAACATGTGGATAAAACCACGGAATCAAGCAGGGACTGACGACAACCCAATTCACATACCGACCAAGACAGGATTCGAACCAGGGCCACAGTAAAAAAACTACAGTGCTTTTCACACTACCCTAGGTGTTTGTAGTTACCTAGGTAACTACAAACTTTGTTTGTTTTTAGGTAAAAAAACATTTTTGTTTGTTTTTAAGGTAACACCACCAAAGCCGGCCAATGCCCTGCAGCTAACGGAGGGAGTGTTGGGATATGCATGGAGGATTGCACCACCGATTTGGACTGTACTGGCGACTTGAAATGTTGCTCTAATGGGTGTGGTCACACATGCTTGCAGCCAGTAGCAGGTTAGGCTAGATTCATACTGCTGCTTTGTGAAAACGTGGTGGTTTAGTGGATAGCACGTCACAATTTCAGGCACCGTATCGAATAGCCGCCATCTTGTGGGGCACCTTTTGTTACTTAAACCGTTCAACAATGAAAGCATAATATGTGCAACCATACATGTCCTCAAGGAACAAAGAAACTACCCCACAAAATGGCGGCTATTTGATACGGTCTATAGGTCCAAGGTTCGAGGCCTAATCACTGCTATCGCGTTGTCCTTACTCCTTAGACAAGACACTTTACTCCACATTGTCTCTCTCCACCCAGGTGTACATGTATATAAATGGGTACCGGCAAATATTAGTATGAAAAAGGACCCTGACAAAGGTCTTTCCTCGAAAATATAGTCTGTGTTGCCAAAATACCCCCTTTCTGTTTCGCAGAACGACCTGGTACCTGCCCCGTTGGCTCTCTACCAGACGGTGCTATGGGGACCTGCACAGAGCTGTGTACTAACGACCAACAGTGCTCTGCGTCACATAAATGTTGTTCCAACGGCTGTGGCCATTCGTGTATTCTACCACTGGATTTACCAGGTATGAGGAATGTTACAGCCACGGAAATTGTTTCGAAATAACATAAAATATCTGTCAACTAGAGTTTCAAATAACCATGGGTAAATTTTATCAAGCTGTTTTAGCAGAAAAATTACACCACTGTGCCTTGTAGCTCAGCTGGTAGAGTGCCTGCCCGGTGAGTCAGTGGTCTTGGGGGGAAAACCTGAGGGAGTATACCATTGTGCTTCATAGCTCAACCGGTAGAGCATCTGCCCAGTGTGTCAGAGGTCTTGGGGAAAACCTAAGGGAGTATACCACTGTGTCTCATAGCTCAGCTGGTAGAGCGTCTGCCCGGTGAGTTGGAGCTTGTGGGGAAAACCTAAGGGAGTATACCACTGTGCCCCATAGCTCAGCTGGTAGAGCGTCTGTCTCGTGTATTAGAGGTCTTAGGGAAAACCTTATGGAGTATACCACTGTGCCTCATAGCTCAGCCGGTAGAGCATCTGCCTGGTGTGTCAGAGGTCTTGGGGAAACCTAAGGGAGTATACCACTATGTCTCATAGCTCTGCTGGTATAGCATCTGCCCGGTGAGTCAGAGGTCTCAGGTTCAAATCCCGATCAGGCCCATATGATGGTTTTTTTCTCATCCCTAAGTTTGGTTATTTTTCAGTTATTCACGAGGGATCCTGTCGTGTTATGAAAAACAACGGTTTTGGGTCATGTGTTGAGAATTGTGATAACGACGCAAACTGTCCTAGCTCTCAGAAATGCTGTTCAAATGGATGTGGTCACAACTGCATGCCTGCTATAAAAGGTAAAATAGATTAGCAAATTGTAAAAGAAAATTGTAAAATAAAAAGTGAAATATTGTAAAAAAAAATAATATGAAATTGTAAAAAAAAAAGTTGTATTTTTTAAAAATCGATCTTAAAATCACTTTCTTTTCCTTTTTGTACATTTGATGATCGTTTGAAAAATGGACAACTTGATAAAAATGCTAGTGCTGTGCATGAAAAATATGGTACGGTTTACAGACTTTAAAAGCCTGTTTTATGAACTTCTGGTGAAAACTTTTGAAGTAATAATGTTGTAGCCAAGTTGTAACCAGTTAAAGTTTAGGAAACCTTGCTTTAATTGTATATGATTTGAGTTTTTCATTATTTTTGACAGAGCCAGAGTGCCCTTCCGTCGTGTGTTTGATGTGGTGTCCCCACGGTTTCCAACAAGACTCCAATGGATGCGATACATGTCGGTGCAATCAACAAACAGGTAAGGCCAAACAAAATAAATGGTGTGTTTACGGTAACCCGACCGACCTGGAATTTTTTAGGCCAAATTGCCGACCTCAAACTTTTTATTGCAAATTTTCAAGTTGATAATTTTAAATGAGCACTATTTGCAATAATTTCCAACAAACATAACATTTTCTTGAAGCTGTTAATAGTGTTAACAGTGAGTTTCAAACATTGCAAAACAAGACGCAAATGCATGAACTGAAATGTAACAAGAAATGACAAAATAAAATTATTTTCCTACCTACCTACCTGGATTTTTTTTAGGCCGTTAACGTAAACGCACCATTTATTTTGTTTGGCTTAAGAGAGGGAGACCAAGTCAAAATAGGCCAGGGATAAATTTCATGGCGCAGCCGATTTTTTTTTTCATTAGCAGCCGATTTTGTGGTAACGGAGGCACCATAACCGCAAGCACTGCAAAAACCACATAGCAACAAAAATTTAGTCTGGTCATCAGGACACTAAGTGTGCATGTGAATGGAAGTACGTCAGTACATCAGACGATATTCACGCAGAAGGCTAATTTTAAAGAAAACAAATCCATACGTTACTACGGTTCTGTATAATTTGTTTCCCTACAGTCATCCATTCTGGCGAGTGCCCCGAAACTGAGGACAGTAGCTTTGGTATCTGTGGTGAGATGTGTGAACACGACGGCAACTGCGCGGACACGCAGAAGTGTTGTTCCAACGGCTGTGGCCACACGTGTGTCGAAGCCGTACAACCAGGTATACAGGATTATCAATGCTCCAAACTTGTAACCATTTTACCGGAAAAACCCTACTTAAATGGAAGATAGAAGTGGTTCCAACTGTCCAATGCAGTAATTCCACCCAAGATAATGTCTCTTCATCAGAAAATGATAATTGGAGATAAATTTATATAAATGTTTGTGCGCACACATTCTTTTACAAGGGCGCCCTCATGTTAAAGAAACAAGGCCCCTGACTACAGTGGTGTTATGGCTCCATTGTTCATGCAGCATAGCCAAGGAACCAGCCTAAATAGGACAGTGGCTTCACACAATTTCTTGAAAGCATGGACGCAATTTTTCATTGTTTTCTCGGAACATGGATGAGGTACTGAGCTGACTTATACACAGGTTTGATTTTATCATACACATCCTCAATCACACATGCAAGATAATGCCGTTTGTAAACTACATTTTAGAATTCTCAAAAACCAACTAGCTTACACAATAGTCTATGTGCACTTAAAGATAGTATACTATACATGATTGGTAAACTGTTACAGATAGTTTTATTTCCCTGTGTGATTAAAGATATGCATGATTAAAACCAACCTGAGCAAAAACTAGTTCCGTACTTCGTCTAACTTTTGAGAAAGCAGTCAAAAAAGGGTTTGTGCAGTCATTTCGCCCCAAAACCACTTCACCCTGAACCATTTTGCCCTGAACCACGGCCTGTGCACGAAGTGGTTTTGGGGCGAAGTGGCATTTGGGCGATGTAGTGTTTGGACGAAGTGATTTGGGGTGAAATGGCACTCGGGCGAAGTGGTTTGGGGGCGAAATGGCACTTGGGTGAAATGGTTTTGGGGCGAATTGAATTTTCGTCTCATGAGACAAAAACTAATTGTTTTACTCATTTCTCAAAGACTATAGCACTTCAGACAAAACCATTTCAGGGGAAGTTTTCTATGGTCACCAAGTTTATATTGTGTAAGTTAGGCGTAAATCTGTGAACATTTCTGATTTTCGAGATACTAATCATGTATACTGCCTTTAACAGTTAGTAATATTGTTTTTCAGACCCTACCTATGCAGACTGCCCTATCGTCGAACCAGACCAAATGGGCATATGCATCACAGACTGCACTGTGCACGCCAACTGCAGTGACTCCAAACTGTGCTGTCCCAATGCATGCGGTTATCATTGCATGGATCCTGTCGTAGGTAAAGAATCGGCAGAATATATAAAGGAGTGTTCAGATTTTTCCAGAAAATGGATTTCGTTCTAACCTAATATATAAAATACCTCTCCAAAATACTATCCTTAAGAAGAAAACAGGAAATTTGCAATCTCCAATTTGTATGTGGAAGCAAAATAGTTGGTCACTGCAGTGCTTTATGGAACGGATAAATTAGTTTACAAAACATTGGTGGTTTTTTGACGATATCCTTGAAAATGTACGGATTGACAGCGCAAAATTTCAGAATGGTAATGAGACGAATATGACAAATGATATGGTATCAAAATCTCAACACCCATGGGAAAAATGGGGGGCTGAAAAATGTGATCGGACATGCTTCTTCAATGTGTTGTTTCTTGTTTGTTGTTCATACAGTGCATCCAGGCACATGTCCAACAGGTTCGCTTTCTATGGGGTCTATCGGCATTTGTTCAGAATTATGCACCAATGACGGTGACTGCCAATCGTCCAATCAGAAATGCTGCTCTAATGGTTGTGGCCATGCATGTATCACCGTTGATGCTCCACCGGGTAGGTCGTTTTTCTCATAAGGTTCCCAGAAAGCATCATTATTCAAACGGCGAATCTTTGTTTTTATTCTATTGTGTTAGGATAACGTAACAAAAAAAAAGATTGTTTTTCAATGGGTTTATGGCAATTCAATTCACAGCCCATAGGCTAAATTGCATGAAGCTTACAAGTATGTTCCACCTAAACTTCGAGATACATAGGTGGGTGGCACCATTGGCAGCCAATTAATATTAACGGCCAGAGACACTGGGGAATCCCTAGACTTGATGTCAAGTCTGTAACTAGACCGGTTGGTTCGTAAACCGCAGCAGCGTAGTCGCGAATGGACTGGGAACAAGTAAATCGACCTCTAGTTACAGACTTGAGAAACCTGTTTCCGTTTTGTACACAGTCTATGGAGTTTGCTACCAGAATTAGACATAGAGAGCTGATTGGTCGAAACGCAGGACGACATTAATATTCATGTTACTCCTCTGACTTGTTCTATGGCAACTGCGTGATTATATATTACACGCCATGAATGCATTAATATTGGCGCGAATACATGTTTCCCAAGTCTCTAGACAGGTACTATTCATAACAACGACTGTTGCGTGTGGGGATTATAGGCGTCAGACGGACCAAATACGACTGTCTAGCGACTTGACCTCAAGTCTAGGGAATCCCCTAACTCTTAACTCAAAGAGTGCTCTGGGATCTTTTAAGTGTATTACAATAACACACTGGACCGACAGCTTTACATCCCTTCTAAAGGTTAAATGCCTTGCTTATGGGCAAATGTACAATGCCCTAAACCACTCGACCGTAGCACCAATTATGTTTTAAATGCTGAATGAAAAATTAAGTTCTTTAATTGAAAAATTAAAAATTATTTAAGGCTTAACTAAATGTTAATACCTTAATTACTTCCATTTTAATTAGTAACATGCTCCGATGTGAACTGCCGCATGTTCTGCCAGTTTGGATTTGCCAAAGACTCCAATGGATGTGATGTGTGTGAATGCTACAAGCCGCCAGGTAAAAACATGTACAACAACATTTCAAAAACTGGATCACAAAATAACTTTTTTCCACTGTCGGCTGTGGCCATTTTCCCCCAAATCACCTAGTTATGAATACAGGCTATTGAAAGAAAATAAAGCCTCTGTCTACTGTAATACTTGGACCTGTTTGTTATGCAGTACAGAACCAGCCTAATATGGAAGCATTGACACATTTTTTCATTGTTTTCTTAGAACAGAGATGAGATACTGAGCTGACTTATTTCTCTATTTTATCCAATGGGGCGACACTTTTTGTGTAGAGAGCCCTATTAGGACGACAATTTGGTCAAAATCAAAATCATTTTTTTTAGGTCAAAGACCATCTTTTTAAAAACGAGAACCATTTTTATTAGGTCTAGAACCATTTTTATTAAGTGTAGAACAATTTTTGGAACCTTCGGATTACAGAAATGTGGTGTCCAATCGATGTCTTTTAGCCGAAATTTCGGTGGTCGTTTGGCAAAGTTGCAGCATTAAGTGATATTTATATTATTATTATTACTATATCTTTCTGGTATTCATACCAAGGATTCCTCAATAGTGCTCATTGCACTGTCACTTGCAAGCGTGAGGAAACCCATGAAGAATTCGAATTAGAAATGACCAGAGACACCGGGGAATATCCCCTTGCTCTTTACGAAAGAATGCTCTGGGATCTTTAGAGTGCGTTACCATTACCTAACACACAGCTAGGTTGGTTCTTATCATATACATCCTCAATCACACATGGAGATGTAGGACGTTTGTAAATGTTTTCCCAATTCTGTAATCTTTTTTTAACATAATTTTTGGTTTTTTTACCTTTTAATAGTTGAACACCCTGGCAATTGCCCAGTCGGTGTCCTGCCAGAAACCATGATGGGTGCTTGTGTTGAGGATTGCAACGGCGATGGGGATTGTGCCAATCACGAAAAATGCTGCTCCAATGGATGTGGTCGCAGCTGTGTCAACGCAACTGCGAGTAAGTATAGTAACAAACTTAAACATGCACTGTGCTTATTAATTAAACATTTGTACGTGACCCGACCGTGCAAATTTTGGCTGTTAATGCATAGTTCCGAGTTTGCCCAGTTAACTCCGCCCCCATGGATATTGTTGCTATGCCTCACATGCTATCCCTCAAAATGTCCACACACACTGCACAAACCAATGGGACTTTCAACGGAAAGCACAGATTCATTGGAGAAAACTCAAAGGTATTCATGTTTCAGGGTCAACAGTTATCTTAGAACACACTGAGTAGAGGGCCAGTAATACAGGGATGTCATATCATCATGAAATACATGCTTTCTTACCTTTGAACAGCGAATCGTCCGGCCTTGAAACCAAAAATTCACCCGGAACACCGCATACAACACTGTACAAACTGTATGTTGTTGTGAGGCAATGCACTTTGACCTATGTGGGCGATGTCTGCTAGCTCTGTTGTGATTGGTTGGCGGGTTCGGCTTGATTGACAGGTCGGAACTATGCATTCAACTTACAAAGGAAATAAATCCTGTGCTAATTTTTGTGCTTAGCAGCACCATGAAATTGGTCCCTGTTCATCATGGACCAGAAATTCAGCGGCTGATCTAGGATAATTGAATTACGAAAAAACAATTAAAATTCTGGACGGTACTTGAATATTTTTTTGTTCATTTTGTAGTCTTGTGCCCGGACGTCATGTGCGCAATCTACTGTGAGTATGGCTATCAGCAGGACCAGAACGGATGCGACACGTGCAACTGCCGTGAAGAGCCAGGTAGGATTTTGGGGCCAAAGTCGGCATTTCATGCGTACGTATTTTATGGACGACCCCTTTTTCTTAAAGCCGATTGACCCGTATATCGAATTTGCAACGTCCTAAAAATGGAAGTTAGAAGTGGTTCCAACTGTCCAATGCAATGATTTTACCTGAGATGATATTTGAGAAAACGATAAATGAAGATTAATTTATATAAATGCATATGCACACACATTGTTTTTACAAATTTGACCTCATGAACAAACCTAAACCCCTGACTACCGTAGTAGTTTTATGTACAGTTATAGCCAGGGAACCAGCCTAAATAGTTATTGTCTTTCCTGTTTTTGTTTACATTTAAAAATTGTCAACAGAAATGTCACTCACAATTTTTGTACTAATTTCCTTTTTGATAATTTTGTCTCTTCAGAAAAATGTGAGAATGTTTTCTGTGCTATGCACTGCCCCTATGGCTTCAAGAAACAGCCCAATGGATGCCCTGTGTGTGAATGTCAAGATCTACCCAAAGGTAAGACTTATTTTAATATAATCTAATTGAGATACTCCTAAGCAAGACAATTGCTACATACTCCCCTGTTAGGAGAGTTAAAGGCCCAATCGATGGTGGTGACCCAAAATTTTACTTCATGAGTTGACAAGAAAATCCTTCCTCAGTGACTGCGTTCGGGCGTGCAGTTCTCGCTACTCGAGTATTGCGCTCGGGTCACATTATACAAACGGCAAATCCGCATGCGCGAAGTGGATAAGTTTGTTGCTTCCAAATTATCTGGCTACATATTTTTTTGATGCACAGGGTGTTCAGAAGTTATGTGCATGATCTACTGTGGGTATGGTTATCAGCGAAACGAGGACGGCTGTGAAGTTTGCATGTGCAATGAGCAGCCCCCTGGTGAGTACAAATAAACATTTATGGGTCATTGCACAAAAATGGAGTCAGTGTCCCCTTACATCATCGCCTAACTTTTCTGGAGTTATTATTTTAATTTTATAAAAAACTATGAATTGTAGGATAGGGCGACAAATCGTGTGTAAAAAGGTATATTAGGGCGACGTGCTCAATAGGACGACATTTTGGTGTCGCCCTAATATTTTTAAGTTTAAAAATAATTTTTTTAGGTCAAAAACCATTTTTTTAAAATCGAGAACCATTTTTATTAGGTCTGGAACTGTCTCTCTTAGGTCTGTGACCATCTCTGGAAGCTTCGGGTAAAAAAATAAGGTGTCATTTTTAGTGATTTTTGCCGAAATTTTGGTGGTCCCCGGTGAGAGTCTTCCCGAAATGTCGCCCTATTGCGGCATTCAGGGTTGTTTAAATAACAATTTTCATCAAAATCTGAGTTGGTCGGGTTAAACCTATTGGGTGATTTTTGACATGAAATTAGTCTTTCCGGTCTCCTCCGCAGTCATACGCCCAGGGACATGCCCAGTCGTTGCATTAGGACCAGACTTCGGACTTTGCGCCGACATGTGCGATAATGACGACGAATGTTCAACCCATCAGAAGTGTTGTTCCAATAGCTGTGGGGGCCACCAGTGCATGGATGCTGAGAATATTCCTGGTAATAAACTTGTCTTTTTCTTGTCTGTTTCTTTTGGGGAAGGGGAGAAAAACTAGGTTCTTCATCAAGAAACCTTGCAATTAAAACCTCATAACTTGGTTAAAGATGGTATACATGATTGGTAAACTGTTACAAATAGTTTTATCCCCCTGTGTGATTGAAGATATGCATGATTAAAACCAACCTGAGCAAAAACCAGCTCCGTACTTCGTCTAACTTTTGAGAAAAAAAAAGAGTGTACAGTCATTTCGCCCCAAAACCACTTCGCCCTGAACCACTTTGCCCTGAACAACAGCATGTGCACGAAGTTGTTTTGGGGTGAGGTGGCATTTGGGCGAAGTAGTGTTTGGGGGCGAAATGCCACTTGGGCGAAGTGGTTCAGGACGAAGTGGTCAAGGGCGAAATAGTTTTGGGGCGAATTGATTTTACGTCTTGCGAGACGAAAAATAATTGCATTGCTCATTTCTCAAAGACTATAGCACTTCAGACAACCATTTCAGGGGAAGTTTTCTGCCATCATCATGTTTATATTGTGTAAGTTATGTGTAAATCTGTGAACATTTCTGATTCTTCGAGATACCAATCATGTGTACTGCCTTTAAGTACTGCATCTGACTAGTGTGTCTGAGTCTTGAGCCCAAGGTATCTGTAGTAAAAATATATTTCCGCTCAGATTTGTTCAAGCGTGCACAGACAATGCCCCCACTTCTAGTTTTACCAACACAGTTTTGGGGGTGCTTTATGTTATATTTGTCTATCATTTTGGCAGAGGATTTACATGCATTTTTGACCAGTGACAAGAAAAAAATGCTTCCTTTTGTAGCAGTATGTACAAACTGTGTAAACAAGTCATGCATGTCATTCTACCACAATGGTAGAAAAATAAAGAAATAACTTCTCACCACCACACCCTAGATGTATGATTTGCAAGATAAAACTTTTTACAGATTCGTGGAATAAGAGTGTATTTAACATATCTGAGGAAGAATGTTGCCTGAAGAAATTTTAGCTACTTAGATGCATCAATGCTTCAGAAAACCTTGAAAATTATATATGGATTTTGTGTACAAGTGAATAGTAAAAAAGTCCAGTGCACGGGAGTTTTTTTGAAAACCACATTCGGTTGTAAATTTCCAGCATGAAATGGACGGAAATAAATTCATGTGGTGTTTGTTACCATTGCTATCAACAGTTTGAGTAAGGTTTTTCTTGTCAACTCATGAAAAACAAAATTGGGTCATAATTAGTGGTTTTTATACATTTTCTTTTTTTACCATCCAGGGAAATGCCCTTTAGTGCTTTGCATGGTGTGGTGTCCCCACGGTTACCAACAGGACAAATATGGATGTGACTTGTGTCTATGCAACCAACAGACAGGTAGGGTAAACCAACCTTGATGTCAAGTTAAGTCAAGTCAAACTGCCTTTAAGTCCCAAGTCAAGTCGGGGATGTCGGTCCAGTGGGCCATCGTCTTTATTTTTTGGTACACTTTGGGAGCGCGTGTGGTCTAGTGGGTATGAAGCGGGACTCCCAATCAGAGGTTGGGGGTTCGAGCCCCACTTCGACCAACGTGTCTGTGTCCCTGGGCAAGGCACTTAATCCCAGTTGCCTCGTCAACCCAAGCGATATATGGGAAGCTGTTATGGGGAATGCCACAATCTAACTGCTGATAGGGTTGTGCGCCTTGGCCGGGTTGCCACCTAGTTGAAGCGAAATGGTTCTGGTGATTTCCTGATGGCAGCGGTAATAATGGCAACAGCCGCCTCGGAATATGTCTACATAGATAGATGGCGCTTTACAAATACTTGTGATTATTATTATTATGATTATTTTTCTCTTTTATAAGATGCTAAATAATTACAGAAAACTTCTTTTTTTTCCATGAAATGTCTAACGGTTGCTTTTTGTGGTAGCAAGCCATAAATAAATAAACTGACTTAATTTTTATGGTGTTTCTTCTTTTAGAGATTCACATTGGTTCGTGCCCAGCTGTTCCCGCCGACAGTTTCGGTATTTGCTCGGAATCGTGCAGTCACGACGGCGTATGCACTCAGAATGAGAAATGTTGTCCAAACGCCTGCAGTGCTCGCCAATGCACGACAGCCATTGCAACAAGTACGTGGTGTCTTAATTTAGATTTTGATCTTAATTTACCCCAACTTCGAACTCCAAAAACTTAGCTCAACTTGTGGTCTAGTGGGTACACAGCCATGTTCATGATCAAGAGGTTGTGGGTTCGAGCCCCACTTGTGCCAACATGTTGTGCCAATAGGCAAAGCAATTAATCTCAATTGCCTCGTCAACCCGAGCAATATTTGGGGAGCTGTTAGGGGGAAAGCCACAATCAAAGCACTGATAGGGTTGTGTGCTTTGACCAGGCAGCCACCTAGTTGAAGCGAAATGGTCCTGGTGATTTCCTGATGGCAGTGGTAATAATGGCAACAGCGTCAGGAGTATCCTGCAGGATAGATATGTGCACTATACAAGAATCCACTGCTATTATTTACCATAGCAAGTGAGTTGCCACAAGAGTCAACATTTTTGTTTATCCAACTAAATTTGGGATGAGAGAAAAATCGTAAGGGCCTTATCGGGATTCGAACCCAAGACCTCTGACTCACCGGGCAGATGCTCCACCAGCTGAGCTATAAGGCACAGTGGTCTCCTCCCTCAGGTTTTCCCTATGAACCTGTATGAACCCAATTTTTCTCTCGGTGTTGCATGGGAGCGCAACTTGGCAAAGTAGTGAACGCAACATCTTCTGTCCAACTGTCATTTTCACGACGCTTCTCATTACTGGTTTTTTAGATGTGATCATGAAGCCTGGTACATGCCCAAAAATTTCAGAAAATGGCTTTGGTGTGTGCACGGATGCTTGTACTTCGGACACCAACTGCACGGGTACCAAGAAATGTTGCTCCAATGGCTGTGGGCATCAGTGCGAAGAAGCTTTAAATCGTCCAGGTTGGTTCAAAATGCACCTCACATAAAATCACACAGGAACGCAAAGGGGAGACTCCGGAAGTGCTGTACCCTGGGGCTATTTCTCTGTCAGGCCATTGGTTGCAAACAGCTGTTGTTTACATTGTGTCACTGGGTCAGAAGTAGGATGATTGATAGCTTCTATTATGCAGGGTCAAGGGAAACGGCCGACCTTGCGGGATTATTTAGACACGGTGCCATGTGTCTGGGGGATCCACTATGACCGGCCTCCTCGGGGTTGCCTTGGAAAACTACCCAGATTCCACGTAGTACTTATATACAATGTTTCTTCAATTTTATTGAAATATACCACTTGTTATCTATACAACTAATTCCAAGATCATATATTTTCCACAACTTACATGATTTTATTAATTTTATATATTAACATAATCCCGCCATGAATATGGCCTCTGATGCCGGCATGGCGTTAAACCACAAACTCACTCACTCACACTCTATTATGCAGGGTACACAAATGAATGGGGCTTGGCTTGAGGTCCAGATTTCCCAGGGTCGGTGGGTGAACTCAACATTAACGATGAATGTAGAAGCTATAACAGGGAGTTGAAGATTACCTATTTAGGGCCAATTTTACTGTATGGATTTTTTTTATTTTGGTGCCAAAATTACAATTTTCAAAATATGGGACAAATTGTTTTTTTATATATTTTATGGCATCTAGTTGTGAGACCAGGTAAATGCCCCGTAGGCCCTCTACCCGGAGGGATGAGTGGAATATGTGCTGATGTCTGTACGTTTGATGAGGACTGCGCCGACAATCAGAAATGCTGCTCCAACGGTTGCGGCCATGCTTGTGTCACAAGCGTGGAAACACCGGGTAAATGAATGTTGGTGATACATTTTCTATGGTTACTACGTTATCTGTTATACACGTGAATTAGATTTGTGAATTAGATTTGTGAATTAGATTTGTGAATTAGATTTGTGAATTACATTTGAATTACGTTTGAATTACGTTTGAATTACGTTTGAATTACATTTGAATTACATTTGAATCCATGATGCAACGTCATTGCAGATGTCTGCAGTGATGTGATGTGTAGCATGTTCTGTGAGTACGGCTTCAAGAGAGACGAAAATGGTTGTGAGATATGCTCCTGCAATGACCCACCAGGTGAGCCGAGGAATTATTCAATTTTCTGGGGCCAATTTTGTGCTAACAGAGGCTCGAGCTATTTCATGGAGATCGTAACCTTAAGCACTGCTAAATGTTTGCTAGCTTCAGAGTCAAAATTCGCTAAACACTAGTGGCGCAACAATGCCTGTTTCCAAGCACGCGCATGCTTAAGCACGCCGCGGCTGTGAAAAAGCGGTAACATTTGCACCACTTTTCTAGTACCGGTATTAAAGGACACGTTTTTAGCTAACGCTTAAAGGAGCGTGTACAGATTGCACTTTTTGAGCCCCCAATTTTTCTCGTTACCATTCTTAAATTTTGCAATCTCAATCCGTACAGGATACTGTCCAACTAATTTATCCAGTTACATAAAGCAGTGCAGTGATAATTACACTAACCTTTTTGCTTCCACATCCAAATTGGAGATTGCAAATTTCTTGTTTTTTTCACATGGATAGTATTTTGGGGAGGTATTTTATATTATTATATAAAATGAAGCTTTTGCGGATACCGTACGTTTCTGATACTGTGCAGCATAGAGCCCCAATCTGATGTGTGTGCACGCTGGGCGCACCCAAGCACACGCGTATGCGCGCGTCGTGCCTCGAGTGAATGGTTTGCGCGTGTGTGCTACGCGCGCAAGAGTCAGGGATGTGATTGTTCCGGTTTTTCCCGGAACTTTCTTTTGTCTCATTGGTTTGTGACAAAGAATATTCCGGGAAAACCGGAACAAATCACATCCCTGAAGAGTACAGTAACAAAAAATACTGTACAACAATAACAAACGCACATGCATTTGTAAACTGAAGTTTTCAACACCAAACAGACAAAAATCTCGCGGAATTCTTTCAAAACAAAGCTTCATTTTATATAACAATAATAATATTGGATGTCTTTGAGGGTGATATGAGAATTTATATACGTCATGCGTAGATTCCTGTCATCTGATTGGTTAAAAGTGGGGGCATTGAATCGGCTAGACCCGGCGCGTATATGCCCACCGGGCAATAGTCTTTGCCATGCCCCGGGCATAGTCATTTAGCGGGTTCCGGACGCGCGCATTACATGTGTTAGCATAGCTGTGCACCACCTATGCAGCTGGGCGCTTCACGTAAACATTCATCAGGACGGTAATGGCGGAATCTCGACGTCATTTTGTCGTCTGTCGTAGATGATGAAGTCCCCAAAGAGAAGTGGCCTACAGTGAAAACTGTGTCAGGTGAAATGTGCTACTAAAGTGCCAGGTGATTATGCTACAAATGTTTGCTGTAAATATACAACTTTTCCGCCGTAGACCAGCTTCCGAAATCGAAACTCGAAGGACCACTGTCATGACTGTATGATGTATCGTTACTTTTAACCAACCAGATGACACAAATCTACACATTCGGTATATAAAACAAATATTGACTGCTGTTTATTCGGGTCATGGTTAAGATTATAGGCCCTCGGTGATCTCGAAGCCATGACTATGCCCCTCGGCTTCCGCCTCAGGGCATAGTCATGGCTTCGAGATCACCTTGGGCCTATAATCTTAACCATGCCCCTCATTGCAGTCAATATTTGTATAATACTGCACTCGTCATGACAATACTGAACTCGCCTTTGGCTCGTTCGGTATTTTCATGACTCGTGCGGTATATTCTCATATCACCCTCAAAGCCATCTAATAGTATATAAACACCCTCTAAATATCTCTATTCATCGAAACATTTTGGAAACATTTCTGGGCAAAAAATCTGAACAAACTTCTTCAACAAAATGGTTCCCGCGCGATAAAGGTCTGTATTATTTAGTGTTATTTTATTTCACAGTAACCAATGTTGGCGAGTGCCCGGCCAGTCAGTCAAGCGGTGACAGTATGGGTATCTGCACAGACGTGTGCACATCAGATGACGTTTGCCCCAATCATCAGAAATGCTGCTCAAATGGATGCGGTCACTCGTGTGTGGATGCTGTTAATATTCCTGGTAAGGCCTGGGATTGGAATCTTTTGGGTAAAAATACATGACTGTGTGGGGTACCGTGGCCGAGTGGTTTGGGTCACTGACTGGGGTGAAAACTTGGGGTTGCAGGTTCGATACCCGGTCGTGGTACCTGTGCCCTTGAGCAAGGCACTTAAACACACTTGCTCCATCTTTCGGAAGGGATGTACATACCTGCCAACTAGTACGATTTTATCGTATTTGTTACGATTTTTAAGTGTTAAAAGTGTTGAAAATCGTAACAATCGTAACGGTCGACTTGACCCGACTCTCCGCGCGCGCCGCATGTGTTGTGTACATGAAAACGGTGCAGTACCAGGTCAACTTGACCGTTTTACCAACTCGACCGTTGCAAGTTTCACTACAGTACGATTTTTTTACTCGGCAATGTTGGCAGGTATGGATGTAAAGCCATTGGTCCAGTGTGTTGTGTAATGCACTTAAAAGACCCCAGAGCACTCTTTCGTGAAGAGTGAGGAATTCTCTTTTGTCTCTGGCCGTCGGCTGCCAATGGCGCCACCCACCTATGTATCTCGATGTTAAGGTGGAAGACACTTGGCTTCATATAACACATTATAATGTGCAGCGCATGTGAACATATCCATATGGAATGTGCACTATATAAATGTAATGCTGCAAGGGAAACGGCCGACCTTGTGGGACCATTTAGACACGGTACCGTGTGTCTGGGGGATCCTCTATAACCGGCCTCCTGGGATTCCCTTGGAAAACTGCCCAGAATCCATGTAGTACTTATATACAATGTTTCTTCAATCTTATTGAAATATATCACTTGATATCTCTACAATTCCATATATTTTCCACAACTTACATGATTTAATTATCTTTAATTAAAACCAAGCATTTTATATATTAACATAATCCCGCCATGAATATGGCCACTGATGCCTGCATGGCGTTAAACTCCAAACTCACTCACTATAAATGTAATGTAATGAAATGTAATAATCCTGTATGTGGGCTGTAATCGGGTTTTAATCTATTTCATTTGCGGGCCTACATTTATCTGAAACTATGGTTTTTTTGGGGAGGATGAATAAAATATCTCGATTTGAATCGTTTTTGGCTTGCAGTCCTGAAACCAGGCTCATGCCCGACCGGCAACCTGCCAGCGGAGCTGTCCATGGGGGTCTGTGTTGATCTGTGTCAAGGCGATGACGACTGTGACACCAAAATGAAATGTTGCTCTAACGGTTGCGGTCACCAGTGCCTCAAAGCTGTTGGAGTACCAGGCAAAATTTCTGACTTCTTATTGGTTGCAGTCACAAGTCTCATATTAGGTTATTTACAGGTCATGTCACAGCATAGGGGCATTTTCATGGTAACTGACGTTACATGTTACGTCAGTTACCATGTAACATCAGTTATGGTAACTGACGTTACGTGTAACATCAGTTACCATGAAACGTTACAAATAGTGCAACAACATGCCTTTCTAAAAACCCTGTGTACAAATTTCTAATATATGCTCGTAACCGGGACGGCCTAAAATGTAACAAGTGTCCGTCCTGGTTACGAGCGTATATTGGAAATTTGTACACACGGTTTTTAGAAAGGCATGTTGTCACACTATTTGTAACCATTTTTGGGCCTCAATTATCTCTTCAGAACAACTTAAACTTATTTCTTTTATTTTGAGACCAGACAAAGATATTTCCTCAAAATATGGTCTGTGTTGCCAAAATGCCCTCTTTACTGTGGAAAGACCTACTTGGGACATAAATTATGCCGATTTTATTGCAATGTTGCTTTTATAATAATTTGCCATCAATAAATCATCCGTTTTCAATAAAATTTATGCTTGTTTTTATCATTGTTCCCATTCAGTTGTCTGCCCTGCCGTCATGTGCACGATGTTCTGTAGTCACGGATACCAAAACGATTCAAACGGCTGTGACACGTGTGTGTGCAATACCCAACCTGGTTAGTACATAGCAAAATTTTGTTCAACAAATTTCTTTCGCACCGAAATCGTTCTTCTCAACCGGTGATTGGTTACTATTAGTATTTTTCTAAACAAGTCTTAATTGTCCCATTCTGGACTTGTTTATGTAGTGTTATGATATTAGTTTGTCAGCTTCTCATATGTTTTTTAAAGCAAATCAATTGTCTAATTTAAAAGATGACTAATTGTATCAAATTACTAAATTGTAAAAACGCTTGTCTAAAGCTGAGCTTTCTATTAATCGTTATGATTCAGTTCTTATTTCCCTATTTTTTGTTACAGCCACTTGCCCACCAATCATGTGTGATCTTTTTTGTAAAGAGGGATTTATCGTCGACAAAAATGGATGTGATACGTGCATGTGCAAAGGCGACCCAGGTAAACAAATAAAAGAAGCATTTTACTTGTCCTTTTTAGTAGTAGAATTTTGGGTTTTCTGTAAGCAGAGGTTTTGAGTTTACCCATTAGTCCTCAAAGCACCCAAAACCGCCCTGCAGCTTTCTCCTCAAAGCGCCCCAAACCTGCCCTGTATTTCTTCCATGTTCAACTCAGTGAAATTCAAGTTTCTGCAAACACACCCTCAATTGATAGGCATGACTCATCCTCTTTCAAATCTTGTGTTCAGAAAGGTTGGCTACTATTGGATAACTGTAGTAATTTACCTTTACTTAGGATTTTCCCGATGTGTCCACAACTTTCATAAAACAAAAAATATGGTATTCACATAGCGTACATGCCATTTATCTGTAAAATCAATTTGACAGATACACACGTGTAAAAGAATGTATCTATGTTTCGCAGTAATTGTTCACGTGACTTTTTTGAAAAAAAATTGAAAACATTTGTTACATTCGTCATGTCTTTTTCAGATGTGTGCCTGCCTATCATGTGTAACATGTACTGTGAATACGGTTTTGACAAAGATCCAGCAACCGGATGCGACATGTGTTCTTGTCGTCAACTCGGTAATTTTTTATTTTTTTATATATTGCAGATTTTTCGTCTTGTACTTTTCACAGCGCAAAATTGGTAGTATCAAGTTTTCATAAGTGGACTTCGTTGAATCATTGGGCAAAATTTGTAAATCGTTTTTAATTTATTATTATTAAAAAAACAATTTTTTTGGGTGAGGTCCGCAAATTTTATTTCACAAGTTTCATGAATAAAACTGCTTCCGCAAAAACAAAAACACGCAAAAAATAATGTACTTACACAAATGCGCATATATTTGTTTTTTTCTGTTTAAAGATGACAATACAAAGGAGGGCACATGCCCAGTAGTAATTAGCGATTCATCGTCCGACTGTCGCGACGAGTGCAAGGTTGACGCAGATTGCGAGAACAAGTTGAAATGCTGCCATCGCGGTTGCGGACATGCTTGCACCGAGCCGAAACAACGTAAGTCAATTTGTTAGATTTTAATGAGCTACAAGCCCCCCTCTCGATAAACCCTTATCGTGCACTAGTCTGACAGCTGCCTCTCTTTGTCTGTTGTCTACAGCTGACCTTCAGGTGGGACAGCCTGGTTCCGGATATGCTGTAATGACACCGTGCCTGATCAGTATCTACACTGCACTTCTGACTTTCATGGTCGCCAAATAAAACCTGGTTTTTCTTTTTAAAATATTACCAGTGACTCCATAATTTTCAGTATTGATTTCAAGATTTCTTACAAGCATATCTAATTGTGTCAACTTAGTACATGATTTAAATAAAAAGAAAAAGTTGAATCTGTTTTTTTATCAACACCACAGACATACTTGGCCAATTATGAAATTAATAATATAGGATTTCTCGCTCGAATTCATCAGAAATTCTTTTGTTTGTGGAAGTACGTATTCAAGTGATTTTGATCAGGACGCAATTAATCTGGTTCTTATTAACCAAGCATTTTATATATTAACATAATCCCACCATGAATATGGCCACTGATGCCGGCATGGTGTTAAACTCCAAGCTCACTCACTATCTGGTTCTTATTCATTTGCACGTTATTCAATTTTGTTTAAGGACATTCATATTTGCTCGCTAAGACATCCAGATTAGTATGTGTGTCATTCAAATACAGGGCTTGGGCGAATTTGAATGATTTTCGCTGGTATTTCAAAATTGAGTGCGCAATTTTCCCGATTGCGTGCTCGAAAAACCAATTTGAATGCTCTCTTTAAATAATTGAAGGATGATCCCAAACTTTAATTAAATTTGCGCTAAAACAATTGCATCTAAAACTGAACGAGAAAACCTATATTTAAAAATGGAGGAATTATCATCAAAAAAAATTATCATCGAAAATATCAAAAATGTCTTGGTGCTTTCTTTTGTGATAAAATTTGCAATGAAAAGACTTGTGAAATGAGACTGCCAGTACTAATTTGAAATTTGTTAATATTTTAGTTTTACTTGAAATTGTTGTCGCCAAGTTATACTACATGTACTACAGTAAAACCTGCTATTAATGCCACCTTGATAAACAGGCCACCCACCTTTGGTCCCAAATGCCATGTGTATAATGCTTAAGAAACCTCTATAAAGAGGCCAGTTTTTTACGGTCCTGAGGGTGGCCACTATACACAAGTTTCACTGTATACATTTGTAGTTGATGCTAATCTGATTTCAAATTACCTCAAATGTGTCTCGCATTTATGAACAGGTTTTTAAAGACAGATTACATGATTGGAAACTTTTGAGAACAGGAAAACAGCATTAAATAACTAAAAATTAATGTCGATAAACTGCCTTGTAGACATTTCAGCCCACATAGATGCAGTAACACTTGAGAAAATCTTAAAAATCCATGCGTGGTTGTTATGAATGAATGAATGAATGGCAACAAATAATTTGCAAAAAGCACATTAAGTTGGCAATTAATCACACAAAGGTACATAGGAAAAAAATGTGGCATTTGTTACCATTGCTGTTAACGCTTTTAGTCGGGTAACTGCAAATGATTTTTAAAAGGTTGAATAGAAATACCCCTACCCGTCCATTTTAATTATAAGTTACATCATCATGACGTCACCAATTACATTAAAACAATAAGGTAAACATCATTAAAGTGTAAATGTGTTTGTTTTGGGAAGTTTTATCTGACGCATCACCAATTGAGCCGGCACCCTGACTCCTCTACCTATGGCACAAGTTGACAGAATTTCTCCTAAGTAACTAAAGGCTCTCTCACACGCAAAAATCTCGGGCACGAGTGGAAGGAGCTTCATGAGTTTGTGAATTTGGAAAACTCGCAGAAGCTCGTATCAACTAACAGCCCGCAACTCGTGGCGCAAATTTTGAACGTGTTCAAAATTTCGGCCACGAGTTGGTAACTCGTAGGCCAATATTAATAACTCGTAGCAAACTCGTACAGCACTGTATCATGCGAGTTTGAATAGAGTTTGGTACGAGTTATAAGGTTGCAAGAATCAGTGAAATCCCACGTAAAATCGAAATTAAAGTAACAGTGAAATCACTCTATTTGCCATTCCTTAAAGAAATTATTTCCTTTGTCATCTACAACAATAAAAGCGGGGAAGTTTTCGACCTCAACTCGCCAAATGGCCTCCATTCCTAGTTCGGGATATTCCAAGACTTCTACTTTCTTGATACAGTTTTGAGCCAAAATGGCCGCCGGTCCGCCAATTGATCCTAGGTAGAAGCCACCGTGTGTTTTGCATGCTTTGGTTACCTGGAAACAACAGGGTCATATATAACAAAATTTAGTCCGAGTCCTTAAAAGTCAAGACTCAAGTTCGGACTTGAGATTTACTCAACCCTAAAATCAAGTCCCCTAACGAGAAAAAAACTCTTGCAGATAGTAGCAATGTTTGTCGTGGAAGTTTATTTTTCAAGCCAGGTCCTGTCTGTGAACCAGGGGCCAATTTCACAAAGTGCTAAGACGCATCTTAGGAAGGGTACGTCACTCTTCTTATCTTGGGATGTTGGTATGGGAATTAGGACGCATTGAACTCGTCTTTAACTTTTGTAAAAGCACTTTAATATGAAATTTTTGTGAATTTACCTGCTTTCCTCTGTTGCCCTTTGCCAGCATGACCATGGAGCCACCGGCTGCTTGGAAACTGTCAACATACGCATCCATTCTACCAGCTGAGGTTGGACCAAACGACCCGGATGCATAGCCCTGGTATAAAAAATAAAGGGTTAGTTGAAGTAAATGAGGTCAGTCATTATACAAAAAATAAATGTTTATGAGTTCAATGGTACGAACATTTTTATGAGTTGAAAGATGGAATGTTCCATTTAACAAGGCGGAGCCGAGTTAAATGGAATAATTCCATCTTTGGTACAACGACATACAACAACATGCACTACCCAGCGCGCGCACGTGATTCGATTAGCCTAGAAAAGCATAAACACACTGTGGTGAGCTTGCATAGATAATGAGCCTCCACCTTCTGGGATTGTAAGAGCAGCTACCCTTACTGGGGCAAGGTATGGAGCGCGGTGTAATTCGTGGCACGAATTTGTTCGTGGAGTATTGACGAGCCTCCGTCCTTAAAGTGGCCTTTCACAATACCTCAGGAGTTTTTGCTGGGCCAGCATAGTAGACAGGATGATCCCTGATGTACTGCGGTAGACCTTCGCCGCTATCAAGTCTCTCTTGAAGCTTAGCATGGGCGATGTCTCGAGCAACGACCAGCGTTCCTGTTAGGCTGAGTCGTGTCTTGATAGGGTAGGCCGACAAGGTCTGAAGAATCTGGTTCATGGGCTGGTTCAAATCGATCTGAAACAAATAACCAGTAACACTCAACAGGAAATCAACCTAGCTACAAACTAGTTGGTTAAAATTTCTGTGGCGATTTTGCAATGACACCGAATTGCATTTGTGAAAAGATGGAAGACTAAAACCTCGTTCACATTAGGGAAATTGCTTCGTTAGTTAATGAAGCGTGCACAAAGAAAATCAAACAACGAGTGGTTCTGTTCACCTGGACTACCTCCCCTCCCAAATGTGCATCTTCAACCTCGGGCAGGTACTTTTCAGGGTCTGTCTCCAGTTGCTCCAGGAATACACCATCTTCATTGATTTTGCCGAGAATCTGAGGCAAAAAAATGCATCACAGATAAAACAGCTGCAATCAGGTTCTTTTTCAAATAAAATCCAACAATTTACGAGAGTCCCACACTAAAAACAGCATGACATTTAAAAAGTCACGCACCAGAGAGGCATTCCTATACCTGTCTATCAGCCGAGCAGGACACACCCAGCCCCACAGGGCAGGACGCCCCATGCCTGGGGAGTCGAATCACCCTAACATCATGACAGAAGTACTTGCCGCCAAACTGCGCCCCGATGCCCGTATTCCGACTCAGCTCCATGACTTTCTGTTCCATGTCTAGATCGCGGAAGGCGCGGCCGTGTTCATTGCCTGAATCAAGGAAACATGGTTTTTGAAGTCTTTTACCCAAAATTATTTTTGTAAATAAAAAGAAATGTATTGCAAAGTTGGGTCATTTTTGGGGCTTGTCCAGGCTACTTTAGGCCTTTTCCGAATAGAACAACCATCCCTGAGGCAATCTTGCCCCGGGGCCGCCCCAGGGGGGAAACTTGTTTTCTCAAACTTGCCCCGAGCCAAACTTAGCCCGAAGACTGGCACCTTGTCCCTCACTTGAACAAGTAAGAACTCACCCCAGTCTCATTTCACACTAGTGTTTATTGCCCTAGGGCCAATAATCTTAACCCACCCCAGGTAAAGAGAAATCTCAGAGCTCCTTAACTTAATAGAAAAGGCCTTTTGAAATATCCCACTCTTAGTCTGCCAGACATTAGATTGCTCTCTGGTGGGTAGGTTATGTGTATAAATCCAACCAACCTTCCAGCTTCCAACTCAACTTGAGTTTGAATAGACAGGTCCTCGGACTAGTGTTTCAGTATACCTTTGTTTATCCTGGCCAGCTTTTAATGCTTTGTTTGTTGTTGATCCCATCCACCAATCCCTCCCTTCCCTAATACCATCAGCCCTATCCCTTGCCCTCCCTTTTACCAATTTTGTACTGAGTTTTTTCAAATTGATAGTAATTGTTTCCCAATTTGTTACTGTATTTGTTGTTTGTTGATGGCCGAATAAATAATAATAATAACTCTTTTAATTAATATTACCCGTTGTTGGTAGGTTATCAAGATACTTTGTGGATGCTAGTTTGACAGTCTTCAAGGTCATTTCGGCCGATAGACCTCCAACAACTAAGACTAAATGGTAAGGTGGACATGCTTGAGTTCCAATTGTCTGAAAAAAGGATAAATAATGCATTGCAAATGTACATGTATTATATTTATTATATTTGTATTATATTTGCACGTTAAGCAGAAGGTCCGTGGTTCGAATCACGGTGGAGCCAAGGTACTTTTCACTGCATCCAGATTCCTAAACACATGGACATTTGCTATGGACCTGCGTATTTCGTGGCACGAATTTGGTGCGTGCGCATTGCTTACGAGCCTGTGCCTTTAACCTCAGAGATTTTGTTGAAGTCGGCCGGAGATCAACCTAACTTTTTTGTTGTTTTACTTTTAATCCTTCAAAATCTTTCAATATCTCAACAGTGTAACAAATACACACCACTCCTTATTACCTTGATCTTTTCATTGACAAAAATTGCAAGTTTCTCCGGGTTGAGCAGTGCCTTAGTCTGCTGGTACAGGAAGGTCTTATTGGCAGAGCCACCTCCCTTAGCCATGAAGAGAAAGTTGTATTCGCCCCCTGGTGTTGCGTACAGCTCGACCTGGGCAGGCAGGTTGGTACCCGTGTTGACCTCCTTGTACATATCCAGGGGTGCAACCTGTGATTAAAAAAGCTTGTTCCGATTTTTCCAGAAAATGGATTTCGTTCTACCCTAACAATCGTGTAAAATACCTCCCTTAAATTCTATCCATGGGAAGAAAACTTGAAATTTGCTATCCCCAATTTGAATGTGGAAGAGATAAATTAGTTTACAAAACAATTGGTGGTTTTTTGACAATATCCAGATTGAGAGCAAAAATGTGACAGATTATATGGTATCAAAATCTCAATATTCATGAGAAAAATGGACGGGTCAAAAATGTGAACTGGACATGCTCCTTTAAAGGCACAGGCTCGTCAGCAATGCGCGCGCTCCAAATTCGTGCCACGAAATACACAGCTCCATAGCAAAGGCATGGAACTGCGTATTTCGTAGCACGAATTTTGCGCGCGCATTCTGACGAGCCTCTGCCTTTAACCTTAACCCCTTGGTCTTGTGGAAAATTGTGCACAAATTGGAGGATTTGGCACTTTTAGGGTTAATGTACAAACTCATCAAGGGGCCAACTGTCAACCCCCTTCACTTGTCCCCCTCCTCCCCCTCCCAGTTGAATACAGATCTACCTCTCTTTTTACTATGATAAAAGATATTTGAGAAGAACATGAATTTGCATTACCTGCGAATACCTCAAGTTTCGCTGCGTGTACGCGTTGTAGACACCCCTTGATAGATGTTCTTCGTCTCTCTCATCCGTCCACACATTCTGCCCTCGTTTCCCTGCAAGGCATAGAAAGCTTGATACAAGGCCATGCAAGTCCTTACAGTGCCTTGTATTTACGAAGTTTGATTCACGACTATAGTTTAAAGGCACAGGCTCGTCAGCAATGCGCGCCCGCCAAATGTGTGCCACGCAATACGCAGCTCCATAGCAAAGGCATGGAGCTGCGTGTTTCGAGCACGAATTTGGCGGGCGTGCATTGCTGACGAGCCTGTGCCTTTAATATAGTTCGACTATTTCCAACCAAATGCAGGTCTAGTCAACGATGGTTAGTCATGTGTGGTCGACCATTTGTAACCAGCCTGTGGGGCACTGGTACCCATCATGTATCGAGGTTTTGCGCGGAACCAATTAACTTGGGAGCGCGTTTGGTCTGGTGGGTATGAAGCGGGACTCCCAATAAGAGGTTGGGGGTTCGAGCTCCACTTCGACCAACGTGTCTGTGTCCCTGGGCAAGGCACTTAATCCCAGTTGCCTCGTCAACCCAAGCGATATATGGGAAGCTGTTAAGGGGAATGCCACAATATAACTGCTGATAGTGTTGTGCGCCTGACCAGCAGCCACCTAGTTGAAGCGAAATGGTTCTGGTGATTCCCTGATGGCAGCGGTAATAATGGTAACAGCGCCTTGAGCACCCTGCAGGGTGGATATGTGCACTATACAAATCTAATCATTATTATTTATTACTTGAAAGTTAGTGCGCATGTGTGTTGCCATGATGACATTTGACCAGCGGTCAACTCTAGTCTTGAATCAGACCTGCTCTTGGTTGTGACAATTATATTTGGATGGCTTTAAGGGTGATATGAGAATATACCGCACGAGTCATCCGCAAAGACATCCAATATTATTATGGTTATATAAAATAAAGCTTTGTTTTGAAAGATTTCCGCGAGATTTGTGTCTGTTTGTTGTTGAAAACTTCAGTTTACAACTGCATGTGCTTTTGTTATTGTTGCACAGTATTTTTTGTTATTGTACTATTGCGCGCGTAGCACACACGCAATCCATTCACTCGATGCATGACGCACGCGTGTGCTTGGGTGCGCCCAGCGTGCACGTGCATCAGATTGGGGCTCTGTGCTGCACAGTAACAGAAATACACGGTATCCGCAAAAGCTTCATTTTATATGATAATAGCATTTCTTGTGCGCAATTATCTTTTGTAATTTGTTGTTAGGCATGAGAATAAAATGGAGGCATTCACCAATAATAATCGCCGTTCCTGTATCTTGGCAGCCCGGTAGTACCATACCAGCAGCAATATTAGCATTTTTCAGGAGCTCCAAAGCCACAAATTTATCGTTACTCGACGCTTCTGGGTCATCAAGAATACTGCTGAGTTGCTGGTGACGAAAAGAAAAAAAGACAGAAAGCATAAAAGCAATAAATTTGCTGAAAAATTTTATTTTTAATTTGAGGAAGAAAGGTTAATTTTTTTGGCCAACATAGAAAAGAGTTACACCATGTTGCCGGTCCTTGTAAACAGGAAAATTTATGATTTTTTTAGCTCAATTTAAAATGAATTTCCAAACAATAAATTAAAGGATTTTGTCCAGATTTGTCCAGAAAATTGATTCGTTCTAACCTTACAATCATATAATATACCTTCCCCAAAATACTATCCATGGTAAGAAAACAGGAAATTTGCAACTTCCAATTTGGATGTGGAAGCAAAAAGGTTGGTGTAATTACTGCACTGCTTTATATGGAACGGATAAATTAGTTTACAAAACACTGGTGGTTTTTTGACAATATCCTTGAAAATGTACAGATTGAGAATGCGAAAATTCAGAATGCTATTGGTAATGAGAAAAATATGACAAATGACATGGTATCCAAATCTCATCATCCAAGGGAAAATGGGAGGCTAAAGAATGCGATCTGCTGGACTCGCTCGAATCTGATAGAGAGACTCTGCCAAATCTTCAAATGATTAGTATACAGACCTGTAAGTGTTGTGGCCTTAGCAAATGAGCAATATCGACCATTGCTTGCGACGCCAGCATGGACAATGCATCTGGTTCAATTTTCAAAATCTTCCGGCCCTGAACTTCAAACGTTGACACAAAGTCATCTGAAAAATAAAATCACATTTGATAAATGTTATTAATTAGGGATTTTTTTGCCCTTTCCTGAAGTAACTTTATGACACTGTGTACTCAGTACTTCCCCAAAGACACGGTGAAATAAATTCATAGTATGCTTGGGTGGGATTCGATTCCACAACTTTTTGCAGACTGGGCAGACATCTTAACCACTAACAATATTTTTCCATTAATCACATTGTCATTTGATATTGCATTCAAAGACAATTTTGTGACAGAGTCGGTGTCCGAGTGTTGAGACAACTGCCTGAAATCATGAGTCACTTTGCGTTCAAGTCTGAGTCACAAGTCTGTTGAGACATTGATATATTTGCGTGAGGCTGCTTCCAAGTCATGTCCAAGGAACCACCCCACCCCTTCACCAAAATAATCACGACAAAATGAAATGAAAGCGAAGAAGAAACAGATTTGCATTGAGTAGTTTGTGGATTGTGTTATGCAAAGCCGTTATAAATTATGCACCTCCCCAGGCCAACCAGGACCCTGCCGTCACACTGGAAAATCGTGGTTCACGTCGCTTTCTGTGACCATTTTATGTGATATTTTAATCGATACTGATTTCGAAAAAAAAATATTCACAATGTTTTACGCCACTTTATCTGACTTTTCAACATGTAGGCCTACATAGTACAAAAAGTCATGTACACGTCCATACGTACGATATGTACGTCTAGTCTACGTACATGAACATTCCTCCTGCAGGCCTAGCCTGCCAGACAAAAGGCGCGCGCGCGCGGTGTTCATGACTTGTGCGGTCGGCCAGGTCAAAAGTTCATCAGTTGCTGCTAAAAATAGGAATGGAGAATTGAGAATCAGCAAGAGGGCTCACTTCAAAAACTTCATCCTTGTACTGACGACACTGTCCCTTTAAGTCAAGAAACCAAGAAGTTTAAGTGTCTGATTTCTGGCTAACAAAAAAAAACCTGCCTCCCTTCCTTGTGGAAAGGGTCTATATGTCGAAACATAGCCGTACTTGTTAATTTTTTGTAAGGAGTATCATGTGTACTATCCGGTTTCATGATATCTTGGTAGTGGAACGCTTTCACTGCTGGTGCTGCTTTTGCTGCGGTGGCCTTCCCACGATGCAACGATGCCTCCAACAAGCATCGCTGGCATAGCAGCATGCCTTGACGTGTGGTCCGTGTCAGCATGCTTCAACAAGTATCCTGGGGCAAAGAACAAACTGAAATTTGCTTTCGCATGTTAGCCTTCTCAACATGCTCAAAGTGTAATAATGTCATTTTTGTGTTGGATTGACGTAACAGAATTCATTGATATAATGAGAAGTTGATCTAAGATTGTTTACTTTAAAATGACTCATCAAGCATCACTAAATAATGTAAACAGTGAGCCGGTGTGCTCCTTTAAGATGCTCCGCCAAAAACTTGTTCGTTCGTTCACTTCGACTTCGTGATGGTGACCATATTATTAATGATCGATAATACTCATAAAATCACAGGTAATTTATCCAGAAACTGCGAGTGTTATTGTTTATTAACATAACATATAAAGTTACAACAGCAAAATTTCTCAAAATGATGCAGTTCAACGCGACGCATTTAATACGAGCAGACGATCACGAGAACTGTGTCTGTCAATTTAGTCGTGTCCCTGTATGCTAATGAGTCAAGGATGTTCAAGGAGACGTCAGGGAACTAGTTTGTTTAAAGGTCCAAGATTATATGCAAATTTTATCCAATCACCGATGGTCTATTAAGTTAGGTTGTAAGATCGTCCAATCAAATCGGCTGATAGTAAATGTAGGATTTTTAGCGCTCATTTTGAGCTCGCGAGCCGAGGACAAAACTTGCATCGCACCGATTTACAGAGAAAATTCTTGCAAATATTTCGAACTAAAACAGTTATACTAATATGATATTAATTAGGTATATTGCAGTTATATTTGTGCTGTCCTGTGGAGTCAATGGGTCCTTCATTTCGTGGCTTTTTGGCTCGAAAACATCTTCTGAATCTGACGGAAATGAAGCGGAAGCATCGCAACAAGGCGGCGGTGTGCAGCCGGGAAGTTTCAGCCGGGTGCCGTTTGAAATGAAGTCCGCCGAGCAGAGGTTTTTGAAGGCGGGCGAAGTTTACCTGGCGGGATTGTCTGAACTTGATACGTGCCATCACAGGGTGTGTTAATGGTCTAGGAAGGACATCATCTTCAACAGAAAAAGTGAAATTTTCATTGAAAACAAAAACAAAACTGTTGGTACAAAAAACATTGAAACTGGTTGAAAGAAAGGTGTTTTCTAAAAAAAAAATTCTCACTTCTAAATTGTTGTTTCCTATCAAATATTCACTTACTATACTTGATAAGTTATTTAACAAATATCAATGACCAACTTCTCGATTCTTACCCTCTTATTTAGTGAAAATGTGATGTAAAGACCTCAAATTTAAGTTATTTTTTCAATGCCAGTGGCAGTGGTATTTTGTTCATTCACGTTGAACACGGATTTTGGTAAATTTATACACTGGAATCGATGGCTGATTCAATTCTAAGATATACCCTGTACTTCCCACTTGCACTTTTGTCGCAAATGTTGCTTTTCTGTAGAAAAATCACATTTTCTCCTTAAAAAATTTCATTCAGTTAATGCATAAGATAACCATTCACGCGCGTGCACAGCACCCTCTGTTGTCATGCTTACGCACCGACCGCTCACGCCTTAATTTTGTGCATTACTTTATGCAGTAATTTTATCATTTATTTATCTCAGAAATGCAACATTTCTGACAGAAGTGCAAGTGGGAAGTGTATCATATTGATTTCAATATATACATTTACCAAAATCCGTGTTCAATGTGAACGAAAAAAATACCTTGCCAGGTTTTAATAGGCACTAGGCCTATACATGTATTCTTTGTGAAATGTTGTTAAATTGAAAGTAAGGAACTGTCCTCCCAACAGGTTTTGGAGTGTTGGGGCCTAACTGTTTCATTCATTCATTTTTGAAACATGTAGGTAGTCGCTGAACTGGAAACTTCCTGCAGTGACATCAGTGAGGAGGAGCTTGGCAAACTGGGCGTGGCTTTACTCAACTGTCAATCACAGTCTGAAGGCCGGCCCACCTACACCTGCACCAAACAAATGGTAAAAGCTATATCTGACCAAAGTTTATCTGCCAATTTTTTCGCAGCTTGAGTACATAATTTTGTTGCATGAAAGGAGCTTGTTACAGATTTTCACAGAAAATGGATTTCGTTATAACAATCATATAAAATACCTCCCTAAAATACTATCCATGGGAAGAAAACAGGAAATTTGCAATCTCCAATTTTGATGTTAAAGCAAACAGGTTTAGTGTAATAACTGCACTGCCTGATGTAAAGGATAAATCAGTTTGCAAAACATTGGTACTAGTTTTTTGACGATATCCTTAAAAATTTATGGATTGAGAGCGCGAAATTTCAAAATGGTGATGTGGAAAATATGATCAATCTTGACACCCATGGGAAAAATCAGGGCTTCAAAAATGTTATCTGGACACGCTCCTTTAAGGTGTTGGAATGACCTGTATAAGAATAAATGACATGTACTATTATTATTTTATATATTTTTATTTTTTCCCCCAGACTTTGGCAGAATGTACAAGTGCTATGGATGCCACAACATGGAACACCTACCACATAATCAGCGATCGTTCGCGCTCTGTCTGCTACGGAGTGCGACAACAGCAGTTTCAACGCCAAACCAAATACGCAGTCAACCAACTTGCCGCCACCGCTACGGATCAGTTGAACGTTATGGAAAATCTTAAAGTAAGCTTTGTTTTGAAGCAAGTGGTTCGAGGGCAGTACATTCTCAGGAAGTGGCTTCGGGGAATATTTTCTGGTAAAATGATTTGGATATAATGAAGTTTGGACCAAATTATTGCGAACAGTTTTATAAATCTGCTGCTGATCCAGGATCTTTAAAATATGAAAACGCAAGGGAAATTCTGAATGGTGCCTGAAAATTCAAGGCGGTACCTGGGTACTGCCCAAAATTGAAGGAATAGTCCCTAACGATCAAAATTCCTGTGAGACTCGCTGAGAGTATATTGTTTTTTTCTTCTAAATTTGGGTTTTTACATGAGATTTCTACTTGCCAAAGGCTAATAAATACGCTAAAAATATTTTTTTTTAAAGAAAAAAGACAATTGTGAGGGGCAGGTACTAAATTCTGTTTGCAGATTTAGTCAATTCTAAAGTCAGTTAGACCCGCATTTTATGTTATTAAAAGGCATTAAAAAATAAATAAAGAAAAAAAATGTGATTTAATAGCCTTCAGATGTTACACGAAGAATGTAATTTTTCTGGCTTATTTTGGCAATAATTATTTTGGCAAAATTGGAGCGCGGCCCAGGGATGCACAAAACATCATTGCATAAAATACAATAATTAATATTCAAAAATGTTATATTCCATTTAGGAGGGGCAGAGTGCACTCCACAGTGTGACCACAGACACCCTCAAAATAATGGCAGATGGCCAACAGGAAATGCTCAATAGACAACAAGTGCTGAAAGACTCGCAGGTGAGTGCAGTATTCATATTATTGTGAATGCACTTTCAGAAGTGTGAAGGGCACTGACATTTAAAAAGGAGTGTATCAATATAGGCAAGGTTACTGTTCTCACTGATTACTGCAAAAAACCTATTCATGACCCACGTGGCTCGAGTGAATACCGGCCAAAAAAGCAAGAAAACCGCAGTGGTTGCACTTTAATACCTCTGTTGCTTAACCTTGCTTTGTTGTTGTGCCATGGCTGTAGTTGTATCGATAAAGATAAAACGTATTTTTTCAGGCTAAAAATCGCACTCAAGTAAAAACACTTTTATTTTTACAAGCTGACTGCATGCTCAATAATTTGAACGTATCGCAACGCGCGCGTGCGGCATTTATATATGAAAAAACGCTGTATTTTGTATGCGTGTTCATGTGAGTCTATTGCCGTGTGTGTGTACGCGCGTGACCGGTGACACCCAAACATTCCCGGATGTTCTACGTCACGGAAAGCAATCAATACAGCCAAATGAATTAGCCAACTAAAGCTGGGAAATTTGCAAGATGCTGGAGTGGGCCGCAAACAATGCTAAATTTATGGTGAAAAATAATTTTTAACTTGCCATTTGGAGCCGGCGTGCTAGGAGGTCGAATCTTTAAGACATCTCCCTGGTATTCAGGAGGTTGTAAGTTTGAGTCCCACCCGAGCACACTGCGAGTTTTTAGTGCATTGTGTATGGGCAAACAGCATTGTGTATATGTAAACATCCATTTAACATCGTATGGACCAATGCAATATTTACCTTTTTAAAACAATATTTTAGATTGTTATAAAATTTGAAAAAGCTAGATGTTACAGGAGTAAATGATTTAATTGTTGTAGCAAAAGTAATTTTACCAAAAAAAAATTTTTATACAAGTTTGTGTCTTCACAAGAAAGTTGATGTATGAGACAAATAACTTTCTTGATTTGAGGAGTTTATTGTATGGTTACGTTTTGACGAGCTTATTGCATTTTCTATGTTCTTATTAGGGTGAACTGCAGGTGACAGTCCAAGGTAACCTCAATGACTTGACTAGTGAGAAAGCTCTGATTGCAGCCGGCCATAGGGAACTAGCCAGCATGACGGACAACATCAGACAACAACTTGGTAAGAATTAAACTAGGCCCCTGACTACCGTGGTATTATGGTTGTGTTGTCCTTTCAGTATAACCACAGAACCAGCCTAAATCAAACGGCAGTTTCACACAATTTCTTGAAAACAGTTTTTTTATTACTTTCTTGGGACGAGTCAAAGACCTTAATTTAAGTCCAAGGAAAGCATGAATAATTGAAAAGAGCTGAGCTTTAGTTTAGGATAATAATAATAATAATAATGAATTCTTATATAGCGCAAAAATCCGTCAAAGGTTGACGCCCAAGGCGCTTTAGCACATTTAGGATTTAGCATATACTAAAAAAAAAAGCTGTGCCTTCCCCTCCCTCTCCTAAAATGAGCAAACCACTTTTTGACCACTGAATTTCATGTAATTCTGTGATTTGTTTTTAACAGACAACGCCACCAAACAGTTACTGAACCAAGACCAGGACTTGAAGCGCAACCACAAGGATCTCCAGCGAGACTTGGCTAGCATCCGCCTCAAGGCTAAAGAAGTCTGGGAGAAACTAGGTCAGTCACGTCAATATCAGGCGAACAAAAGAAAAATCGATCCTCGTTCACCAAAACCAGATGATAAACTAACTTATCTCCTTTCCTGAATCTCAAACTGTTCCTGAGAATAACATTTGTTAAAGAGAAATACTGATTTCATCAGTCTTATAATAGCACAGCATATTCTTCAAAACGATAAGAGAACAGATTTTGAGGCCTGGTCACTGTCATGATGTTGTGTTCCTAGGCAAGGCACTTTACTTCACATTGGTTCTCTGATATGTAACAAGGTTCTTTGGACTTAGTAAATTACCTTATAACAGGAATCATTGTTTTTTACCTGGCGTGCGAATTACGTGCATATTAGCAACCGATGAAAAAGATCAGCGCGCTTAGTCTGCAGTCTAAACTTGTGGCGTATTCACTTTTTAAGCGAATGATGCTACGAACAAGACGACTCACTACTGAGAGTTTGCAGACAGACGCCCGCCCTCGCCCATATCAATCTTAAAAACAGGAAAACCAAGGGGACCCAACTTTTCCTTGTATAGGATTATTTTGTATTAAAGGCAGAGGCTCGTCAGCAATGCGGGTGCGCCAATTTCGTGCCACGAAACACGCAGCTCCATGCCTTTGCTATGGAGCTGCGTATTTCGTGGCACGAATTTGGCCTCACGCGCACATTGACGAGCCTCTGCCTTTAAGAGTGTTAGACAGGGAAAACCCCAAACACGGAGAATAAAAATGTCTCTTGGAAATTGGGAAGTGGGTCATTCTATAAATTTGGGGTCCAACGTGTGACATTTTTCTGTCCCCGTTACACCTGACATACTGCTATTTGCCATACCAGTATCATTAAAAATGCCTTCAAAGTATATTTTTATGAATTGTATTTTATGTAATCACTCTTTGAAATAGAAGGCATTTAAAGAATATGTCCTGAATTTACAAAATACAACATTTTACAAGATGTCAGATGTAACGGGGACAGAAAAAGTGGACCCCAAATTTATAGAATGACCCAAATGCACAACATTTACTAATTTGCCAATAATTCTGGTCAAAATTTGTCCAGATGGAGACATGGATCGTGTTGCCGTTTATAAGGACGAAACCTTCAGATACTACAAGGAGACCATTGATAACCTGAAGAGGATGAACGATACCATCAACTATCTACTGAACCTTGTTAACGACATGCAAACTGGCATCGATGAACGACTGGGCTGGTTATCTAGCCTTGTTGGGGGTGTGGGTGAGTCAGTTAACAATAAGAACTTTGTTTTAGCGGCAACAATTACTTGGACGATTACTTTCTGAGTAGGCTTGGGTGAATCCTCTCTTGAGTCGATTAGAATCGATATGAAGTTGAGAATTCGAATCACGATTCCGTCTTTTGGAGAAATCGATTCCTATTATCTTGGCGCTTCCACGAAGTACCCGGCAATTCTGAATGTTAAAAAGTGTCTACTGAACAGTTAACCAGTTAACTAACACTTAAAGGCCCAGTGTATCATTTGCAATGACTCCAAAAAGTAATCGACGAGATTACAGGGGAAAGTTCTGAAAGTAAAGATTGAATTAATAGCAACTATCCATTGAAAGGTTTTCGCTCAAAATGATATAATTTTACCTGAAAATAATCCGTAAAGATGAAATTATTTAGATCGTTTGCAAACGATTTACTTATCTTTGGTTCGCATCTACGCGGTCCAAAATGCATGTGCGCTGTGTACTCCGCGTGCGTGTTCCAATGCGATGCATTTTAATGGATCGCGCGTACACGCAGTATATGATGTGCGCCACAGAGTGCATTGACGCAAGCCACATAGTAGTACTCGATCAACTGAGAACGAATATTTGAAACACCCCGCTATGACCAGGAAAACGCATATGGATTTTCATGTTTTTTTTAAACGTGGTACATTTGACAAAGCTGAAATTTCTTCGGGGCCTTTAAAAGAATTGCAAACCGGTTACTAAAGTAAATGTGATTTCCCTCTTTTTCCACTACACTCCAGGGGAGAACCTCAACGTCCTAACGACCTGCATTTCACACACTGCCTACTTCCTCCTCGCGTCTCTCTGCGTGACCTTCCTACACACCCCAACCTTCTCCCGCATCGTCCTCCTGCTCCTTGTGCCTCTCAATGCAATCTCCGAGATCAAGAACGGATCCAGTCTCGATTTCTCTGGTCTTACTATACTCATTGTGGGTGTGGTTCTTGGTGAGTCACATATGTGCAGTAGAAAGTCACTATAAATAATGATTTAAAGGAAAAAAAAAAAAAATTTAAAAAAACAATTTGAACCAGGCCACTTGAAATGCTGATGGGCCAGTAAAGACTTAAGCCAACTGGCCCCAAGACAAAAGATGTACGTGGTTCCAACTGTCCAATACAATAATTCTGCCTGAGATAACTTTACATGAAAAAAATAATAGAGCCTTTGCATGGCGGCCATGACAGGGGGTAGTCACATTGTTACCATGTGTCATGCATGAGTAGGTGCTTTGTGGTTCTATTGTTACATAATTTAAATAAGAAAACCTGCCTCCTGTCATGGCCACTCGTGCAGAAGCTCTATTGAAGATGACTTTATATAAATGTGTGCGCGCACAGATTTTCTTTTTTTAAAAGGATGTGCCATTATGTGAACAAAACTAGGCCCCAGACTACTGTGGTATTATGGCTCTGTTTACCATGCAGTATAGTCGGGGAACCAGCCTAAATAGGATGGTGGCTTTGCACAATTTCTTGATAGCATGGTTTTTCATTGTTTTCTTGCAATGTGGATGAGGTGTACCGAGCTGACTTATACGCAGGTTAGTACTTATCATACAAATCTTCAGTCACTCATGGATATAATGCCATTTGTGTAACAGTTTTCAAATAATCTCTGTTAAACTGACATAATTTTGAATTCACAGCTAACTGGGCTGTCCTACTCTTCATGAGAAACTGGAGGAATAAACCACTTTTTATGCGCTCCAAGTCTCCGCGATCGTACGTTGCAAACTCTCCTTGTCAGTGCAACCACATCAACCCCCAGTTCAGCTTACCTCCTGTCGTCAACAGATCTCCCATCAGGTGAGTGCTTATCGCTCACTCCCCCCTTGCCCATCCACACATCCACGATATTAAGAAGTATAGACGAATCCGGTAACTAAGGACTCCTTCCCTGCACGCCCGCCAGAACAGGGGGCCATCCAGTGATTTAGCGATGGACATTTCAGATTACCATAGGATATTTAGACCCATTTAATTTGGAACTACGTCACTTTAGTACGTCACATTATTTCCTCTTACAGTAAAAGTCTAGCTGATTTTTCTGATGATGAAGACTACCTCCCAACTGACCTCTCTGCAATAACTGGAGGTCTCTCCAGTTATTTTACATTCAACAGCGGCGTGACGTCCGAGTCCTCGAATGCCTTCAACGACACAACGCTGACTAACGTCACTGATCTGGGATTAGCATCCTTCATTGAAAAGTAGGTCTATGTTTTGACACACCAGACTCTACCAGCTGAGCTATGAGGCACGGTGGTATACTCCCTCGGGTTTTTGGGTCCTTTAAATCCAAAATTCTTGTTTTTGTATATGGGTCATTCTATAAATTTGGGGCCCACTTTTTCTGTCCCCGTTACATCTGACATCTCGTAAAATGTTGTATTTTGTAAATTCAGGACATATTCTTTAAATGCCTTCTATTTCAAAGAGTGATTACATTAAATACAATTCATAAAAAATATGGTTTGGAGGCATTTTTAATGATACTTGTATGGCAATTAGCAGTATGTCAGGTGTAACGGGGACTGAAAAATGTCACACGTTTGACCCCAAATTTATAGAATGACCCATATTTAAACATGACCAGGGGTCAATTTCACAAAGCGTTAAGACGCATCTTAGGTCACTCTTCTTATCTTGGGACATTGGTATGGGAATTAGGGCGCATTGAACTCGTCTTAACTTTTGTGAAATCAGCCCCTGATTTATAAACTGTAACTCGGTGTCTCTGGTCATTTCTAATTCGAATTCTTCATGGGTTTCCTCACGCTTGCGAGTGACAGTACAATGAGCACTATTGAGGAATCCTTGGTATGAATACCAGAAAGAAATAATAATAATAATTGTAAGAACTCTGGATGCCGCAATAGGGCGACATTTCGGGAAGTCTCTCCCCGGGGACCACCGAAATTTCGGCAAGAGTCACTCAAAATGACACCTTATTTTTCTACCCAAAGCTTCCAAAAATGCTTCCAGACCTAAGAGAGACCGTTCTAGACCTAATAAAAATCGATTTTAAAAATAATGGTTTTTGACCTAAAAAAATGGTTTAAAAAAAAAAGATTAGGGCGACACCAAAATGTCGCCCTATTGAGCGTGTCCCCTAATATACTTTTTTACACACAAATTGTCGCCCTATCCTAGCATTCATAGTTTTTAATACTCCATTTCCGAGTATCATATGAACTTTGAAGCAACCATCATTTTAAAGTTTAAAAGTTGTTCTTTATAAAACCATAAAAAACCCACACTGACTTGGTGCCGACTTTTACAACCCATCTGTGGTATTCAAGAAGGCTTATGGTATTGTGATTACCCAAAGTTATTATGTTTTGTTTGAATATTATAAGGAATGAAGTCCGAGCTACCCCAGTTAACTCCACCACCATCAAGACCCCTATGCCTTCCTCTACTTCCGTCCTTGGCTTCGGCGACTTGAATCATACCAATCAGGCACGCCGTCATCTCGCGGCAACCCTCGAAAATCTGCCAAAGCAAACGCCTTCACCCCGAAGTCGCCGAGAGGGAACACCAACAAGGTATAGTCTCATCAGAGATGAAAACTAAAAACAGTCCAATAAAATAGAAATTGAAAATGAAATAGGAAGAAATTTAAGATGGAATTATAAAAGAAATTTACCCGAGATTAATAATTGTTTCCCTCAAAAAAAGTTATATTTGATTAATTAGTACACTGTTTTTCAAAGGGGCATGACCCGATAACATTTTTGATCCACCCCATTTTTCCCATGGGTGTTTAAATTTTGATACCATATCATTTGTCATATTTTTCTCATTACCATTCTGAAATTTTATGTTCTCAAGGATATCGTTAAAAAACTGCCAATGTTTTGTAAACTAATTTATCTGGTTCCATAAATCAGTCCAGTAATTACACCAACCTTTCTGCTTCCACATCCAAATTAGAGATTGCAATTTTCCTGTTTGCAATTTTATGTCATTGTCATGGGTTAAAACGAAATCCATTTTCTGGAAAAATCTGAACAGCTCCTGTAATCTTAATAATTTATTTTACTCGCCCCATACAGTTCAAGACTAGGAACCCCAAGTAGTTCTCGACCAAGCACCCCCAGTGGGTCCCGGCCAAGCACCCCAGGCAAGCGACTGTGTAGTGGCACCACCAAGTCGGGACAACCCTGTCGAATGGCCTGTGTGCAAGGAATGGAATTCTGCTTCCGACACGGAGACCACAAATAAATTCTGCGTTTCCTTCATATACGAGATCTGACATCAGTAAAAGGTGCGTGGCGAATAATTTTTGTAAACCACAAAATTGAACATTTGTTTGTGCATTTGTCGTTTTGTTTTGTATAAATTTGCGTTTATTATTTTTCTTTGCTTGTTCGCAGTGTTATAGTATACTTTTGTTTATTCTTTTCTGAAAGTAAGTGTGTGGATTTTGTCCTGTTTCTGAAAGTTTTTGTTTTTCAGCTTTGTCATATTACTTTTGTCTATTTGTTGTTAGTTTGTTTCAGATTGAGTAGTGTTTGTGTTTAATTTCAGTTGCCTTTAAACTACATGTATTTGTGTCACCCTATGCCAATTAATAGACCTTTATCACGGTGCGTCCATCTTTGTCTTGTTCCCCACTGCATAGTACGTGTACGTGTCGGGCATGATCAGTAAGTGTCTGCGTGATAGCGCGTGCAGTCTTCTGTTGTTGTTTTGAGAGAATCACTGTCCGCGCTGCGCGTTTTCTTCATAGCACCGCGCGCATGTCATTGTGATTTTCAACACGGGCCCAAACTATTTTATTTCGGCAAGCCTCGCTTTCGTTACGTTCATTTTAATAGGGGAAAAGGGAAGATGGCCGCACCGTGATAAAGGTCTATAAGTACATGAGATTTTAGGGATGGGACGTTTAACCGGTTAACCGTTTAACCGAAAAAAATATTAAAAAACCAGTTTTGCCGAACGTTTAAACAAAACCCAATTTTAATGAATTTATAATAGTTTTCAGAGGGTTATTTGTAATGGGTCGTAGTAAAATTTTGACCAGATAAAGGTACAATGATTATTTTTGGGGCCTTGGGGTATAGTCTATTAACACCAGCAATAATCTTTTGTGTCGGTTGAACGGTTAACCGACACTTGAAAGAATTGCAAACCGGTTTCTGAATTAACCGTAAATTCCCATCCCTATAAGATTTAAAATAACTGCAACTCAAATAGAGTTGCAACGATTCATTTTTGAGTCAACTTGACCAGGGCTCTGCCAATTATTTGAATATTTGAATATTTAATTTAAAACCAAATAGCGAATAATGATTTTCGTATTCGAATTTTCGAAAAGGTTGGTGAGTAATGAGTTGATCAGTCAAATTGGGAGAGAAACAAAATGAATTTTTATTATTTACAATAGTGATATTTTCTGGAGAACAAGTTTCCGGCATTTTTCCCCCTCTGCAGGATACACTTTGTTTATGCGATACATTGTACAAATCATGCTTCCTAAATCACGCTTCATAATCACATAAATATAAAACAGGGTGCTTATCACGGAAATAGATTTGAAAGGGATACCCAAATTATACAGAAATCGTGGCATTACCATATTTGTTTGTAATTATTTATCAATATGAATTCGGTATTGTCAAGCATGTGTCTATATATAAAAAGGTTAAAATCACGTTTGGTTCAATTCTTCGTTTATCAAGTAATATTTACAGTTTACAGCAATCATATGTTTGGATGAGAATGCAATTCTTGCTTACTCAAATTAATAAAGACAAATATGCTGTACATTATGTACAAAATGAATTCTATGAAGGCAACTATTATTGGGTGCATTCGATTAGCTTCCAGGGGTTGACACAACTTTAACCCCATTCCCATGGTCTCCCCGACTGATCATGATCATCCCCAGGTGACGGCTAATCGAACACTATTAGGCCTATTGTGTAGATTCACAATCGGCCAAATTATGAATAATGTATAAAAATTGCTGGTTTTATCATTATCTGGTGCGTAATTACCAATTAAGTATTAAAGTGCTGTTCCCATTATTATCGCTGCCATCAGGGAATCATCAGAACCATTTCGCCTCATCTAGGTGGCTGCTCCGCCAAATGATCTTCTTGATCAATGATCTTGACCTTGATTAATAATTGATCGGCTCCATACAGGAACATCACTCAATACGGCACAAAAGTGCACAATTAGATTGCAAATTAGATTGTGCATGTCCGCTTGGGTTGACGAGGCAATTGAGATGAAGTGTTTTGCCCAGGGACGCAGACACTTTGGCCATATAAACCGCGTATTTAAATCGGTGAACACTGTAAGCGCTAAATGTGCAATCATGCATGTCCTCGCGGAACAAAGAAACTGCCCTACAAGATGGCAGCTATTTGATACGGTCTATATTGGGCATGAACCCATGACCTCCCGATTGTGAGTCCAACTTATTCACACCCACTCGATCGACCACCTGCGCTCTTATTTGCTCTTGCTAAAGTATGACACACGCCTGGGACCGCACCCTACCCGCTGACATTTCACGAACCTCCCCATCACTGTATTCTACCGATTGGGGGACGCTCTTGTAGACATATTTCTCCCTCGGAGTTACCGTGTTCGACGGTAACTCAGCCGCGGCCTGCCGGCTCTCCAAGACGCGCGCGTCCGCGTTCAGCCACCCTCTCTCTGACCAATCACCGTTGCCCGTTGTGCGCGCGCCGTTGTCAAGACCAGCGTCTGACGCGCGGCGTGACACGGTGCGGCGGTCCGTGGGCTCTCGCGATCGGTCTGGGGACTCGCGCTCTGTCGACTGGGTGCTATCGGAGTCATTTGACGAAGTGTCTTCGGTGTCCGTTAAAGAGTTGTCCGAGGAATATGAATCGGAGTTTGATGACGAACCGGATGATAAAGATGACGATGAACTGTAGTCACTGCTGTTGGAACTGTATAGTGACAACATGAAAAACAGAAAACTTCTAGTAAATTTGGAAGTTTTATTGACAAATTTCAAAGTAACTCACAAAAAGGCAGCCTCGTTTCAGATACTGAGCCATTGTATAACGTCACGCGTCTTTTCACTTGCAAATTTTATCACAAAAGAAAGCACAGAGACGCACGTTTTCATTGACAATTTGAAATTCTCCATTTTGAAAATGAAATCGAATCCGAATGGAATCGCATTTCATAAGTGGAATCGGAATGTTGGAATCGCCAAGCCTAAATATGTAATACATGTACTATAAAAATCGAATAGCGAACTGAAGAAGTTGAAATCGAAGTTACATCGAACGAAATCAAACATTCAAGAGCAATAAGTCGTTTTCGCATGAATGGACGTTTCAGTCGCGCCTCATGAACCTATTTCATTAAATTCCTCGTTGTCAAGACGAGGCTTGTATTGCAAATTAGTTTAGCGCCTCCACAATCAGGTTATATTTTTCAGAACCGATTTAGTAGGTATACTATCCTCTGACCTCTGCGCGAAAAAAAGGTGTATGTATTTGGAACAAATCAAAAAACTGAATCAGAGTCTAAAGTTTCGAAAAAAGATGGCTGTTACAGCCATCTTGTATCAGTATCACAAATGTAATTTACGATGACCGTGACTCAAGACACTGTGAATGCCTTCTTACTGCTGGGTCTAATGACTTGCAAGAGTTGATTACATTTATGTTTTCAAACATTTTTACTGTACCTGCGCCTGCTGTGTGAGTTGAAGTCGTGGCTGTTTCTTCGACCACCGGCGTCGCTTATGCGACCAGCGCTCGCTCGGCGTCCCTGTGCCAGCCTCCCTACATCTTCAGGCTGCGCCGCTCTCGTGTCTTTATCAACGGAGATTTGTGCCTTGGAGTTTATTTTCTTTAATTTCTGCCTCTCCCTAATCACTTCAACCTGTTGATGCATGTTTTGTATGGATGAGGTTACGGACAGCCTCCTCAAATGAGCAAGAACGTTGGGGTCAGCCAGGGAGCCTTCCAAATGTCCACTTGCGTCAACATGGTCGGCCGGCTCTGAATCAGCGGGAGGGTAGGTCTGATAGGCCGGGCCCGTCGGGAGGTGAAAGGAGCGCGTCTCTGGTGGAAAGGACTGCCAGCTTAAAAGGTCATTTGTCGATCGTCGACGATTTATTTTTCTTCCCTGCTTATTTCGGGGAGACGGCTTTCGGTATCCATCAGCATCTAAATGATAATCATGTGAATGGCTTCTCGGTCGCAAATCTAGCAACGATGGTGTATTTCTTTGGAGACTCAACGTGGAAAGTCTTCTTGGGTTGGGAGTAACAGAAGATCCTCCTTCGAAGAAGGAAGTCGTGGATAATCTTCGATTCATGGGAGAAAATGCCACAGGAGGAAAGCTTGACCCGAGGTCCGCACAGCTACAGACGGCGTCCTCCGAGATGGTAGCAAACCCGGGTGCTGTGAACCCCTGGGTGTCAACCTGGTTCATCGAGCGGAGCGGGCGCGGTGGATCGGCTACCGTTGATTTTGGCTGAATACCCGGTACTGTGTCCTGCTCCTTCCGTGTTAAGATGATGCTGCTCCTGCGGCGGATCCCCTTACATCGTAGACCCGGGAGGTCTCTTTGATGCTTTTCACGGCTGCTCGCCATATTACTGTTCTAATCGACCAGTTCCGTTGAAACCATGATTTCGCAAGAAGTGTAGCCTTTGCGTGTACGTAATACACACAAAATGAAATTCACTTCATGGAAATTCTTGTCAGCACTTCATGAAGAATTCTTGTTAGCACAGATACGTGAAGTGAACTCCAAATATCACTTTGAAATTGGTTGGTTTTGCTATAGAGACTGTAGTTTCTACTGTGTCTTATTAATACCCCGAAATAGCCTACATGTGAAGTAAACTTCAAATTTCTACTATACAGCAAGGTTTTTCCTGAACGAGCTACAAAAACTAAATTTGTTCAGTATCAACAACAAAATCGGCCTTGTGTGACGTAACACTAAAATATAAGCCTTGTTGCAGTTGTAGATGAATGCGTTCTGTCTGGCTTAGATGTTTGTGTCCGTTGTTGGGGGCGGGGGAACCTATACGATCGATACCTTGAATAGCCTCTCGAGGCCCACCCAGGCCAATTGTTGCCTTTTACAGATTAACTCTTTAATTCCATCCACAGTCGTGCATGTAAAGTCCTTGAGCCAGGATGCGCGCATATAGAGGATATGCAGCTCACGTCATTGGCACCACACGTGACTGTTTTGCTTGTACACTCGCAAACACTGCAAATTTTGTATAAATGAAGTAGGCCTATTCGTGCTAAAAAAAAATTTATATAAAAAATGTACGGCAAGTATATGTTGATAAAATAATTTTCAAATATTATACAAGAAAATCTATTCACGGAAAGTTATGAATTCCCGAAAAATCTGAGTGGTTTTTTCAGGGCTATATATCAATCCCTAACTTATGAAATCAAACTGCGTAATTAAGTGACAACCTGTTAAAAAGTACAGATTGGAAGACCTTTTTTGTGTTAAGCTAGCTCAAGGGCATGAACGCCTCCCATAGGAGCTTGCGCTCCCCTGTTGTGTTTTTGTCATACCGGCAACCCAAATGGGATAAATTATTTGCCCTTGAATAGTTTTTTAACCACTTACGGTAAGGAAAAACGCGAGATTCATTAACATTTTAAAACATGTGAAACAAAATCACCATTGTAAAATGGAACTGGCAATCGCGCGAAAAAAATAATGACATTTTGATGATAACTGTGCAATTTGAAAACTAATGAGTCGTGTCAAAAGCCATTTCATTGAAGGTCTGAAGCTTAGGGAATTCTACATGCAGTCGTTAGTTTGAACAAGCTCGTTTCGAGTCGAGTTTTGTATAAGAATTGTGCCTGGTATATCTGCATCATGACAGCGCCAAGTTTCAGATTCACGAATATTCAAGTCCTGTTCCGTAGAAGCGAACGAGTTGAAACGGGCATGGCTCTCACACGCGCTTTCGCCGTACTTTTCATGACCGTGTCCTTCGTTCGGGCCGAAGAAACGAACGCGAATCAGACGGTGAATGCATGCCAGGTGACAGTCTCTCCCGAAGTCGGCAGCAGATTGACCGACCACGTCTACCGTCCGATTCTTGGTCGATCTCGCATGTACTGCGGTGGTATCTGTATGAAGAATATTACGGGGTGCCAGTCTTTCAACTATTGTAGCTCAACCAAGCTTTGCGAATTGAACAGCAGTAATAAAACGGAGCATCCCGAAGACTTGAAAGCCGCCGAGGGCTGCTCGTACTACCATTTCCTAATGGGTAAGTGTCCATTGTTTGTCAAATTACCCAAAGCCTATTGAACGCAATATTTTGAAATGAAATAGCCAAGTATGGAATGAGAGAAGAGTCATGGCCCTCAACAGGATTCGAACTCCTGACCTCTGACACACCGTATATGACTCAACACACTCTTCCCTTTTGTTAACGCACCAACCAACGACCCCCTAAAAACTGAAAGGACTTCATTTGGAATTGGGGAACAATGGTAGGGGTGGGTGGGGGGTGGGGTACCCCTGGCCCCATATCGTGCTGCGTATGACAAGCTGAGCTATGAGGCACAGTGGTATGATCGGGTTTGCTTAAGAATCCAACTTTTCTCTCGGTGTTGCATGGATGCGCAATCATTGAACAAATCCAGCTCTTGGGTTACGTAAACATTTTTGTACCATCATTGCAAGCGCTAAAATAAATATTGATCTTTACCTTCTAGAACAATGTGATTGAAACGGCCAAACACGGCGTGCAGACTTCAACGGTCGATCCTGGTGAAGGCTCCGGGGATTTGATAGTTTCTGCAAGATGAGCCGAGAGCTTAAACGCCCTTTATATCATTTGTATTTTTACTTCATGAGTTGACAACAAATCTTACTCTAAGTGTTGATATAATCAAACACAACATGGGTTTATTTCTTTCCAAGATGGTACTTTCTGTAAGAAATTAACTACGGAAGGTGGTTTAAAGTGTGTGCACTTTATATCATTAACTAATAACACAAAAACCATGCTTATAATTAATAGGCTTTCTGAAGCATTGCTGCATCTATTTGGCTAAAGTTTTCTGCAGCCTGTAGGTTACCAAAATTCCTATTTAGATATGGTATATGCCCTTATTCAAGGAATATGTAAAAATGATAGATTTGGCCTCTAAAGGCACAGGATCGTCAATGCGCGCGTGAGGCCAAATTCGTTCCAAATTCGCAGCTCCATGCCTTTGCTATGGAGCTGCGTATTTCGTGGCACGAATTTGGCCTCACACGCGCACTGACGAGCCGCTGGCTTTAATCATCACGTATAAGAAAACAATGGTATAAACAAGAAATTGGTATATAAATATTCCCTGCTGTAAAAAGAATGATGTGTGGTTTTATTAAGGAGGTAATCTTTTTTGTTTAAGTACATGTTAATAGCAATAGAACTAAAACACAATGACGTAGTGGTTTAATTACATACGCGCAATTTTATGTGAGAGTCTCAGGGTACCAGACGGTAAATGGTCATATAGACGATCGATGTGCCCTCTGGCGTCACAACAAACAAAAACTTGCCCGGCGTTATGCGCGCGCATCCGTTTTACATAAATTTGGTTTAAAAATGAGGTAGCATGCCAAATTCGAATTTTGTGACCTTTGGCATCACTACCAAACCAAATTTATGCAAAACGGGTGCGCGCGCATAAGGACGACCAATTTTCAACAGAGGGCGCTTTAGATATAAACAAAGACCACGCAATTTTTGTAAGCAAACAGTGACGTCATTCTGTTTTGGGTCTATTGCCTTCTGTACCGGAGGCAATAGATACGCATACAAAGTTTTTCCAGTGAAAATATTCGTGATTAGTTAAAATGAGAGATATTTGAATCCACTCAAGTACCAATAGATGATGCGTATTAAGGTGCACGTATAGTAGTATAACTTTGTAATTCTTTTAATATACTTATCCACTTTTTCTTTAATCGACAAACTATTGTTTATTTATTATTGCCCTTTATCGTTTATCCCTTTAAGTATTTCACTTTATAGCAATTAACTTGTAACTTCTATTATTTCGTACGTTTTTTAGGTCAGATTTCGGATCATTGGGAAATGTCAAAAGCGAGCTTAACAGTTCATAAACATAAATTAATGTGGTGATTTTTGGTTGAAGCGGTTCCTCAATACTGGGCCCAAGCGCTGAGGTCCATTCTTGGTATTTTAGCCTCGTCCAGACAGCTAGCCCTTTGGTTGATGAAGCCGTTAAGCCGGCCGTAGCCGTCTGGATACCAATTGGCTCTGCTGTAAGCCACAAAAGATGTGTACTTGGCCTCTCTCCTGTGTGACAAAACAGCCATAGATTTGTACACATTAACGCTACATTCAATTAAACGATTTTGTTTTTAGTGTATATTATCTGTCTAAACAATAAGTGTATAACTTAATGGATATAAAAACATTAGCAGCGTCCAATAGACTTGTGCGGAATTTTGTGTGTGATTCTGTGATTTTCAGTGCGTCGTTTCACCCCAAATTCCCCCCTCATGCACATCGCTCTTTCTCAAGGCGACGCGCGTGAAATGTCCGCGCGAAAATGCTCAGTGTGAATCCAGCCTAACCTGCGTGAGTATGGAGGCCTCCAGAAGCTGCCTAACGACGCGCCCCTACCCAAACACCGCCTCCTTTTTCTCCAATCTGCCGAGAACCGACATCTAAACCTAGTTGTGGCCAAATGAAATCAACGAAACAGTTAACCTAAGAATGAGCTTCTTGCACGTGTGCAAGAAGCCCATAAGATTAGAATCTTAATTTTGATCAGAGTCTCAATTCCTTGATCAGAGTTACGACCTTTTGATCGAGATCAAGACCAATTAATCAAGGTCACGACCCAGTGATCGATGAGGTGACAACCCCTTTATCGGATCGAGTCTCGAACATATAACGGAGGTAGGAACTCCGTGAACAGAGTCTCTACTCCTAGATCCGGGTCACAAACCCTTGATCAAGACCACATGTCTATGATCAAGGTCATACCCCTATGATGGAGATCAGAACCTTTGAACTCCGTAAGCAGGGTCTCCTTGACCAGGGTCATCACTGACACAGTCCGTTGATTATGGTCACGGCACTATGATCAAGCCAACCACTTGATCTGGGTTACGAGTTCTCTCAACTGTCTTGGCTTTTTGCTTGCATGAGTAAAGTTCTCTTGATCATGGTCACAACCAACTGGTTGTGATCCCGTCAAGGATCTTGTGATCAAGATCCCTTCAAGATCTCGTCAAGACCAATTGGTCAAGACACGCTTGTCGGTGTCACAAAACTTATAATGGCTTTGTCTCCGAATTACGTGGCCCTGTCCGAATTCATTAGCTGCGTATATATGGAAAGTGATCGAGCCATCTACCTAGCTATAGCGTCCTCCATTGACTCGTGTGTAATTTCGAGCCACAATCATTGAATTCAGACATGGTACGCGTTTCTGTTTACATACCTTCTACGCACGCCACCGCGTACTTGTACTTGTGTGTTTTGGAGTTCATCCTCCGTCTTGGCAATAAGGAATGCGTATGGTTGTATCTCCCTAAGATCATCAGTGTTATCGCACAGCACTCGTGCCATGGACGCTTTGCGGATTTCCTTACGCTGGTCTGAAATTAGAACCACGAAAGAACCTGAAAACGTTCCTCTGTAAATCTTGTAAGAATGTTCTGGTGGCAAGACGCCCATGCGGTACTACATGAGCCAAGTTCAAGTAAAACCCACAACTTTCTAGAATGGAAAGGTGTCTGTTTTTGCGAGCAAGACCAGGAAACATGTTTCTGGCGTCATTACCTTCTGTGAACGCCTGCCGACCTTCCTCGTTCTCATACCAGAAGCGATCCCCCTGTTTGAGGAGGCTGAACTGTTTGGCAATCACACAGGCCAGGGTCGGTCCGACCAGAGCTCCGGGAAGGGGATTTTCGGCAAAGAAGCCGACGAAGGGGTCAATGTCCTCTACGGAGCTGTATCGGGAGAAAACATTCAGATAGTGAATGGTGCAAGCTCATTACACGTTGCATTATCATTACACGTTGCATTATAATTGGACGCATTTCTTTGCCACTTGTCGACATCGCACCAAATTAGTACATCTAGCGCCAGCGTCTCAATAATAATAATATTAATTCTTACACAGCGCTTTATAACAAAGCGATATTATCAAAGCGATATTATTACCGCTGCCATCAGGAAATCATCAGAATCATCTCGCTTCGTCTAGGCGTGCTGCCCGGCCATGGCGCACATCCTATCAGCACTTATATTGCAACATCCTCTCCAACAGCTCCCCAATTATCGCATGGGTCTACAAGGCAATCGGGATTGAGTGTCTTGTCTTGCCCAGCACGTTGGCCATAGTGGGGCTTGAACCTTGCCACAATCCGATTGCGAGCCTCGCTTCACACCCACAGCCCCGGCCACTAGACCACACGCGCCCCGTCTTCTTACCCGTAGATGTAACTCAGGCGTTGAACTATCCGTTGCGGAACAACACGGGCCAGCTCGGCCCAACTGCGAATCGGTTTCAATCCACAGAGCTCCTCTCTGTAGCGCGCGTACCCAGGAAGACCGTGGTCCCGACTGCGCTGAATGTTCAGTGCAATGAGATCGAGTCCAAACCTTTAAGAAAACGAGCAATGTTAGTGCAACGTTAGGATGCTCTAATAACTGGTCAAAAAATTGTTTTTCCATGGGTTGGTATCTTTGATCCTATAGACCCACCCTAAAATGCCTGCGTCATTATGAAGCAAAATGCCATGAAGACTAATACTAACCCTGCCTTGGGATCCTCAAAGAGATGCTTGGTGACTGCCGAGGAAAAGAAGTGATCCATTTTGGGGAGAGGTTGCACAAGCATTCCTCTCAGGACAGACTCTGGGCCGTCATTGTCCACATCATACACGTACGTGGCGTTGAAGAAGGATTGCTTCATCTTGATGTCCGGGAAAACCTGCTTAAAATACCGATCGACTCGCCAGATGGTGGTGGGTATCTGGCTGTGAAGTCGGAAGGCGGCCGTCGCGAAGCCGTTCCGAATGGTGGCATCGACATCTGCATCGTACTGATACTCGGTGTCCTGGTTTACGTCCAGGCCGTACCTCTTCGAGATACTGCCTCCGAGGAGCAAAGGCAGGTACTCGTTGTACACAATATGCTGCCACTCGGCGCCTAAGATCTTCCGAGCTTCCCTGAAGACCCTGCCTCCGCTCCAGTGGGCGTTGATGCGTGACAGCTCCCGGGAAATCCGGTTGTGCTCCCGTAGCCAGACTGTGTGGAGCGCGGTCAGTCCTACCTGCTCAGCGGCTCGGGAGTCCCCGGCCTTACCGCAGGAGCGACCGTACGTCTGACCGATGCAGTGATGAATGTGTGTGTCGGGAGGTAGCAAATCCTTGCCTCCACGTCGTGGGTTTGGCGTCACAAGCATGAGACCCCGTGGATCTAAAGTAGAGCCAGAAATTTAAAGAGAAGCAACACATCTTCAGGATCGTTTTGACTAAACTACGGCCAAACTACGTGAAGTTCCACTTCTCCAATGTGATTGTTCTCTCATCCCAAGTTTGGTTGTTTCATTTCAGTGGTGATTAGGCACCATACCAAATATTGCATTCGTTTCATAGCTCTACAGTTCAGCATATACACAATTTTACAATGGAATCATCGAATTACTAAACAAGACGAAAAGGAATGAATATGGTCAAGTTAATTCACAACATAATCTTTAAAATTGCGTATTACATGTATTTTAAAAGGGAAGTGAGAATGATGACTTCTCCTGGAACTATATGGATGATCTCTTTACGGACTAAAAGGTTCTCAGCATGCAACGAAGGCCGTCAACCAACCTCCAGGCACCCTTAGAGAGCGCATGGTCTCGGTACTTGATCCGTAGACCATAGAAGCATCCAAGTATGAGGTAATGTGATCGCTCTGTTGATAGGCCCACGGCTGGTGCCCGTCTCGGCTCGGCGTCCCGAAGGAGCGCAGGAAAGGGATGCACCTCCGGTCGGTGAATAACGGGTCGCCCCGTGGGATGGGGATTGGGAGGCAAATGTCCGATGTCTGGCAGTCATAGCAGGTGCCTGTGTAAGAAAGTGTCACACTTTAGTCCATGTAAGACAACGAAGCCTACATGTATTTGAAGCGTAGTGTGCTTGGCGCCAAATTGACATACCTGAAACCTGCGGCACCTGGTCCAAATCGTGGCTCAAAAATTGGCCGAAGTGGAACATGAGGGTGGTGTATCCGCTAGCCACACGGCCGTTGTCGTCGTCCGTCACGGCGAGGGACACGGCCCTGGCACTTGGAAGCTCAGACCCGCTGACTGATCTTCGCGGTGCCTTTTTGCCTGGAAATGTGAAGCGATCGGATTTGGAAATTGTAATTGAGACGGGACAAATCGGACTTTTGTCGAACAGTACTGTATGTAAATGACTCGGAATCCTTTGTGTGCTGCTGCTGCTGCTGTTGATGCTGTTGATGCTGTTGCTGCTGCTGTTGATGCTGCTGCTGCTGTTGATGCTGTTGTTGCTGCTTTATGCTGCTAGCTTCTATAGCTGCTGCCGCCGCCGCCACCGCCACCGCCACCGCCGCCGACACCGCCACCGCCACCGCCACCGTAGGCTTGTTGAATGTAACACTACTGTCATGATATTTCCAACTTACCGTCATCATACTCTGAGGGTAGGAATCGTCGTAGTGGAAACTCCGCCATTCCCCAGTCCGGGTGTCCCGGGTTGTTACAACTGCCATCTAAGGTTCGAAATCGCTGCGTCCACGTTCGGCAGACGATCGCATCCGTGGAAGGGAGTAGTCTATGAATCACCTGATTGAACAGCGAGTCTGCTGTGCCAGCGTCGATTCTGTTTGATCGAAAATATACCATATATCGTCAAGCTGTAAAATGACACAGGTCCCATGACCTATGAGCCGTGAGGTTGGATCTTAGAGGTCTATTCTGCACACCGTGGACAAAAATTATGCCGGATATTGTATCGACAAGCTGCTTTTCGAGAAAGAAAACCTATGATGTTGAAAGAACCAAAATAGGACTAGAAAATGCTTACAACATCGGAGTTGTCAGTGTTTGAGCCCTACAATGAGAAGTCGTAGCTAGGACGGAACCCTTAAGATGTATATATTTGCGGATCGTATAGGCAAGAAGGTCGGGGTGCGGGCCGGGGGGGTTGACACCCCCATTTGAAGCGCGAGGTCCCCTCGTCATTGTTTTAGAGTGTACTTTGTGACGTCATTGCTTATTTCATCCTAGCTTCTTGACAAGATATTACTGGTTTTTGCAACGGGGAAATTAATTCACGCTTCTGGCAAAAGCCCCTCCCTTCGAACAACCCGCCGACAGGCTTACTTAGAATTTTTCTGAAACGAACTCCAGCGAGTCAAACGAGTAGATTTAAGGCAATCTGTGATGCCAAATTTGTAATTGGAATGCATGCATCCTAAAGGATTGTAGAGACCTATTGATGAAGTTTGCCTGATCGCTTTCCAGAAAGTCCAGCAGATGTTGCTCTCCAACCGAGACGCTGGAACTGACTGTCTTGAACTGACCCAGGACGTCGAGAGGATCCCGAGTAACGTTGGGTTCCAGGGCCCAATCTAAAATAAAGATCAAAGGGATCATGATTTTGCGTTCGGCGTCGCGTACCAAAACGAACATTGTCTAGTACTGGCGGGACCTTTTACTTGATTTAAATTCGTCTAGGTATCGAATCCCAACTAAGATCGCTACAAGATAACCGTATGTCTAGGTCCTTCAATGAGTACAGAAACTGTGGTAAAGTATCTTTCTCAAGACCACAATTAAAAGTATCACTATCAGGAGCTGTCCTGGCTAGTATTAAAAGTTTTTCACCCGAACCCATATCCCACAAACATACATGGTGGCGTCATGTTGAAGTGATGGTGACAACGCTGTTGAAGTGCCTTCCGTATGTACATGAAAACAATAAAATATCACTTTGTGTACCTGTTTGGGTAGAAACCGGTTCAAAGTGTAACCATTCGTTGCTCGTGATGAGACCCTCCAGTTGCGACATTAGCTCCGTGTCATTGGTCGTGTCACCGCCGTCTGACGTCACGAGTAGTAAAAGTGGGATCAATAGGAACATCCTATACACCAGAGGAAAAGATGTAGGTTTGAGAGATTCTAAAATTGCTGGAATCAATTCCGACTCCATCTAAGAATAGCGATTCAATCTGGAATCGATTCCATTTCCCGAAAAAAAGAGAATAACTTACAAAAACAACCACGCAACGCAATTACTCACCAAAAGAGAGTTTATAGGCCTTTGTAATCGCCTGGTGCTTTCTTGAATCGCTGGGATGATATATGCTTAGAAATCGATACTATAATGAATCAATTCCTTAAAAATGGAATCGCGATTTCAGTTCCACATTGGAATCGATTCTAGCCAATCTCAGCGTGAATTTATACCCAAGCCTAGAAAAGCTGTCGTAAAAAAAATCAGAACTTAAAGATTCTTAATTATAACGTTTTTGATGACGCATAATATTTAAGTGGACAGGCCCAATGCTTTTCTGGCGTGATTTTATGATGGACCAAGAAAAATCGATTTGTTTTGCACAGATATTTTGTCACAGAAATTTATCCGAACAACAGTTCATCGATTTTCATTTACTCTATTAAAGGCACAGTCTCGTCAGCAATGCGCGCGCTCCAAATTCGTGCCACGAAATACGCAGCTCCATAGCAAAGGATATAATTTAAAGCGAACTCTGTGTTCAATAATAGGCCTACTTAGCATAATATCGAAACATAATATACTCACATTTTGCATGTAGTGTTGTCCCACACCCGCTGCCCGATTAAATAGATCAGCTTTGGTCAATATTTTTGTATAATCCCGTATAAAATAATTAAGATGCAGAAACGCAGACGAGGAATGCAGACTGGGAATACGATTGAAAAAGGTACCAAACAAAGCAATCGTGAAACGTACAAAACTAAAAACACATCACCGTTCGTTGCAATGCTGAAACAAAATGAACAACATCACTTCGAAACGGCGTGTGAATTCTGTTTTAATTCGAAAGCTTTTTAGTGACCATATTTTCCTGAAGTGCACTTTAAGGAGCAAGGTTGCGAGGTACCGTATGGTAAATTAACGCCGTGTTGACAAAAAAAAAAGATGGATCTCTACTTTTAATTGTTTGGATGACCTCGAAAGCGATCACGTTTTGCTTTGTCTCAAAACCCGAAAATTAAAAATGAAGATGGCTTCCGAGCCCACAAAATCATAACTAAATGCATTACATTTTCTTACATTTTCCAGTATTTAGGATAACAAAATTACAAAATTGCACTGTCCCCATCGGGACTCTTCGAACTTAAGATCACTAACGACTTGCATAGCAGCAGGGGGAAAGTGCTTTTCTAGTTGACCCACGAAACACTGTGCTAAAATTGCACTGACCAAAAGCATATCATCACGTGAAAAGAGGCAAATTACATTAATATTTTTTTTCATTTTTATGTTTCTTTAGAGGATCGAACGGCGGCAAGTCTCTTTCAAAATTTCGAATTTAATCATCGTGTTAAAGGCATAGAGCCGTGTTAAAGGCACGAGCCGTGCTACGAAATACGAAGCTCCATGCCTTTGCTATGGAGCTGCGTAATTCGTGGCACGAATATAATTGCCGCGCCCATGCATTGCTGACGAGCATGTCCATTTTTTAAGTGAGCCGTCTGAAGGGAATATTTTTTTGTCAGGAAGGCGCAACATTTTTAGAAGATGGAAATATAAGTTTTGCTGTTTATTCATTTGTGAGCATGTCACAGAAAACAGGAGTTTCACATTCCACTTTCAATTGGAAATGTTTAGGCCCCGCCCACGGACGTTCACGTCTGTGCTCCCGCCCCACCACCCCTTACGTCTTCCGAGTCATGTGACCAAAGTCACCTGATAGATTCACTTTCGATCTTCAAACACCTTGACGTACGTGCATGCAGCGCAGCCAGTTGGACAAAATCTACAGTCAACTCAGATGGTAGGGTTTGCATTTTCATGATTTTCCTAAAATTTGATTAAAACCTTCAGGAAAGAATGCAGGATTACTGCAAAAGTATTGAGGGCGCACTCTATTTTGTTCCTCCATAGATCCAAACAAGGCTTGCTGGTACGTGCACTGTTACTTTTTGTATTGTAATTTCAAACTTAGTTAAAAATTTAGCTGTGCAAGCCGTTTCATTTTTCGGAAACCATTGTTTCTGTGTCACGTTTGTTTCGTTGCTTGACCAACAAGGCAACATAAATATTTGATGGCAAAAGCCCATTTTTGTAGTGAATAGTTTCATTGGTTTAGGCTAGACCCTAGCCCTAAAGTTAGGGCTGTAAATTGCTCGCTTTTCAAATCTGACTTATTACAGTCGCAAATACTGTAATAAGTCATATTTGAAAAGCGAGCATTTTACAGCCCTAACTTTAGGGCTAGCTAGACCCAGTAACTAGTACTGAGTCGTTGGCCCCCTTTTTTTTACGATTTTTTTCTTTTGGGGGGTGCTAAAAAAAAACGACTCAGTTACTAGTATACTGGGTCTAGGTTTAGGCCTACCTTTTCATTTTCTCACTAGACTAGCTTTACTTTGGTAAGAAACTGTGTGCACTTTTAACAAATCATTCATAATATTTCCCTACTAGGCCTAGTACTATATTAAAACAAACATATTTTTCTATATTTGTATGCCATTGATTGAATAATTTATAAACTTGTTTTGAATGGAATTTTTGCAGACTTTTGTGAAATACAAGTGTGAACACCATTTCTGCAGCACAGTGGATGTTTATTCAGAATGGCAGATCGCAATGCCAGAAACTTGTTCACAACTGCCAGCATTCTGCTGTGCACGGTCGTGTTTCATTTTGCCAAGTGCAGCGGGAAAAACACGACAACCCCACCAAATATTCTCCTGATCATCGCCGATGACTACGGTTTCCATGACATCGGCTACCACGGTTCAAAGATCAAAACACCGTGGCTTGATAAACTCGCTGCCGAAGGCGTAAAACTGGAGAATTATTACGTTCAGCCGATCTGCACGCCTACGAGAAGTCAGTTGATGAGCGGCCGTTATCAGGTGAAATACAGGCCAAACCAGGCAACTTATAATCTATGTTTTCCCTGATCCTGACAAGGAATCTTCTTGTGTAAAAAGTAATCTTGATTGCATCAAAATCAGTCAATCGAATCAAAAGTTATAATAATAATAATAATATTAATAACTAGAGGTATGACGTTTGTTGTTACAAACGCCAGGTGATCGGGGTAAATGAACATTTTGTGATGAATTTCAGACGTTGTTATCACCTGTGGAATGGCAAAAATGGAAGTTCAGCAGCCGATTTCACGAAACTTTACTCAATTGCGCAAGTCCACTTACGCCATTACTTGCGCAATAACTTATGGCGTAAGTGGACTTGCGCAATTGCGTAAAGTTTCGTGAAATCGGCTGCTGTATACACTAATCCGGTAACTAATATCTCCTCCCTGCATATCCGCCATAGCTGGGGGGTTGATAGCTTGCACCGTTTTGAGATATGAATTGTTGAAATAATAATCTTTGAAATCTTGTAATGTGACACCAGTGACGACATCATGACGTCACAATTTTGTGCACAAATTGTTGAACAATATGTTGAACATCAAGTTCTTAAATGTGGCGAAGGAATCATACCAATATCTGTTGTAGTTTTCAAGATACAGCATTTTAAAACATCTCAGCTCCAAATTTGCGTAATTTGACACCACATTACGTAACCACCGTCCATGTCATGACGTCACCAATGGTATAGTCAAAAGGTCCACATGTGTGGAAACATTTCGTTCCGCAGAAATATGGTCAAATTCACTACCACTTTGAATCTATTTGCATTAAAAATGCTAAAAAATTGCACATTTTCGAAGAACTTCCGGTTTGGACCGGAAGTAGGCGTCACACAGGGGTCATGACATCGTATGATTTGTTCAGTTCATTTAGACTTATCATGTTGTGAAAGAATTGTTCAAGTATCTATAATTATAATTTAGGCAGTTTCAACCGTTTTATTTTAAAGCCCACATCGATTTAAAATGTGTCAATTGAAAGAGTGGTTATTGACTAGAAGAAATCTGTTTATTTTTTTCAAATCGGATTTTGCATTGCGAAGCTACAGTCGGTTTGGATAATTGAAAACAGGGTAAAAATTCATCGGCAGGTCAAAGGTTATCCTATGTTTTTCTTTATTTCTAATTTGGCACCGACAATGGTCACTGTGGCTTATACTTTTGGTTATATATCTTTGCTCAACTCTATCCTGGATGGCCCAAAGTTGGTACAAACAACAGTTATTAATATATGTACAAGGACAGATAATTAATTTATATTTTAAATACCTCATTTGCATAATAAATTAATAATTTATGCAAAAACGGTCAATTTTCAAGGGAAAACTCATTTTTCTCAAATTTATCTTAAGCAGGTTTGATTATTACAATGTCTTACATCATTTAATTAAAGTATTTACTTTAATTAAATGATGCAATTAAATGATGCTTACAAAGTTACATTAAATACAAAACAGAGAAGAGAATGACGTATTATTCTTCAGAGATAAATAATTTATGTTTTGATCAAAACAAACGGATGTGGAGCCTGGAGGTTATATTTAAATCTTTACAAATAATAGTAATTACAGATGTTACTACGGGCAGGAGGCTCAACTATGGATGACGATTCTGCATCATCAAGGGACTCGTACTACCCTTTTTCATCTTCAGGCTCACTGGTGGTATGTCACAGGACGAGGACCACAGAAAAGCTGCAAAAATAATTGACAAAGAATAATATTACTCAACAAATTATTTGCCTTCATTTGTTAAAAAAATCTACTTTTTTTGAAACCCACAATACAGTACATGTAGTAAAATCATGTTCCATTCCTCACATATGGATGTCCATAATGATAAAATATTTGTAAAAACGGAGGCGGAAGAAATGATCACGATTATAAAAAATAAAAGGTGCCAGAATAAAAACAATTACCTTAAATATTTATTAATTGGATTATTGCCACGTTAAAATGCATTATTTAAGCGCAAAACACGCCAGATAAACGTCACAAAATTCACAACCCCTGTTCAGTTAAATGGTATCGCCCACAATAGCGACACGCTCGCTTTAGCTGTTGTTTTCTCTCGTAAAATCGGAACGGTTTTGCTTTAAATTAACAACTAAATATCTTTAATTGGTGTATCTGATATCACGTATTGTCTTTGAATGTTAATAAATTCAACATCAGTTACAAAATTGGCACACAATTTTGCACAGATTGACGTAAAACGCAGGTTTTCTAACGCTGCATCATCGCTTGTTTCACGGGAATTACGAGATCATCGCGTATGCAGTGGGCACACCACCGCCGTACGTCCCGGCCCTACACACGGCGTTGAACTCGGTCGTACGTCGGTGTGGACATTGCACGCGAGCGAAGTCTCGGATTCCTGCTCAACATGCCCTCCTAAAAGTACATTTTTGCGACAAATGGTAGGCCTTACGGACTTTTTGTCAGTATGGTAGGATCGTTTAATGTCTACTTTTGTATACATACCTTGTCGCTTGGTGATTCACGTTGATTATGGATCGCTTTATGGACGAGGAAAAATGTTTTTGACCGCAAAAGTTGCAACCCGCGGTCGATTTTGTACGCGAATGGACCCCAGGCTAGCTGGAAGCATACTCTTTTCCGATGATGACGTTTCTAAGCCAACCGGCCAATCAGAACGCGCAAATCTTTACCCGAAGTGTTCCGATCTTATTTAGCCCGATTCGTTTTAGCGTTGAAGTGAGTATCACTGACACGAACTCGCCGGAAGTTGTGTGTGCCCATAGGAATGTGCAGTAACCACGGGCGCTGTGTGTGGAGTATATGGGCTCTCTGTTTACGATAACGGAAGTAGTCCGTCTGTGGAACAGTATTACGGTTCTTGAGATATGAATTTTGAAAATAATAACCTTTGAATTTTTGTAATTTGACACCTGATGACGTCATGATTACGTCACACTTGATGCCATCATGATACTGTACATTCTGGTGAAAGTCTGTCATATGTCTCTATCTAATTTACTAACGATTCAGCTTGGTTTGATGGGCATTGTTACTGGTAAGTGTAAAAACTGAGATTTCCGTTTTCGTTGAACTTTGACCTCCAATTGACCCCAGAAGGAAGGGTCAGATGACAATGCCCACACAAAGAAAGTTGTAGAACAGAATGTCATCTATAAACCTGCCAAATACGAAGATCCTGGGTCACGTGGTTTTCGAGACGGAAGCATTTTAAAATATGCATATTTTGGTTTTTTGGGAGGTGTAATTTGATACTTGATGACGTCACGATGACGTCACGCTTGATGCCATCATAATATTAAACACGCTGGTGAAAGTCTGCTATAGGACCTATGCCTGTACTTAGTTTCTTAAAGATTCAGCTTGGTTTGATGGGCATTGTTGCTCAATAAGTGCAAAAATTGAGATTTTCGTTTTCGTTGAACTTTGACCTCAGATTGACCCCAGAAGGAAGGGTCAGATGAAAATGCCCACACGAAGAAAATTGTAGGCCATGATCTGATATATAAGCCTGTCAAATACGAAGATCATGGGTCACGTGGTTTTCCAAACGGAAGCATTTTAAAACATGCATATTTTGGTCATTTTTGGTTTGTAATTTGATACCTAATGACGTCACAATGACGTCACACTTGTATGCACATCTTCACATTGGGGTTGATGTTCCTACCAAGTTTTAAGTTGATAGCTTGAAACGTTTTGAAGAAAAGCTCTGGAAACGTTTGAACAGAAAAAGAAGAAAAAGAAAAGGGAAAAAAAAAAAAAGACAAAGAAATCGTACGAGAGCAATAGGTGATCGGGGCTGTTGGCCCGATCACCTAATAATATATCTCCTAATGCTGCAAACGGGCGACGCACCGGTAAGACTTTGCCAGACGACCACCGAAATTTCGGCTAAAATACATCGATTGGACACCAAATTTCTGTAACCCGAAGCTTCCAAAAATGGTTCCACACCTAATAAAAATGGTTCTAGACCTAATAAAAATGGTTCTCGATTTTGAAAAGATGGTTTTTTAAAACAAAAAATGGTTTTTGACTTTAAAAATATTTCAACCGTGTCGCCCTTATAGGACTCCCTACACAAAAAGTGTCGCCCCATTGGATAAAATAGAGAAATAAGAACTTGGTAAAGCGCCATATCAAAAAATTGCTCTTAGGCGCTGTACAACAATACAAACAATAAAACAAGGCTACATTTTTCGAACCTGCAATATACAGCTAAACATTTAGGAATTTAAAAATGCTTCTCTAAAAAGATGGGTTTTTAACCCACACTTAAAACAACTAACACTACTAGACTCCCTAAGTTCAATTTCAAGCTGGTTCCAAAGGCGGGGACCAGCCACCGAGAACATTCTCTCACCAGCAGAAACTAGCCTAGTTTTTGGACAATTTAGTCTCCAAGTGTCTTGGGCCGACCTAGTGAACCGACTGGGTACTCTGATACTGAGTAAGTCACACAAGTAGTTGGGAGCAATGCCGTGAAGACATTTAAAAATGTCATTTTTGGTACAACAAAGTCACACCCTAGTATTTTTACATTTTTTTAAAGATCCACACAGCTCTTGAGCACTCAATTATCTGGGATGTCCAACCAAACTGTCTGCCTCTTCAAGACGCCACAGTCGCTGATAAGCTCAAGGATCTCGGCTATGCCACCCATGCAGTTGGAAAATGGCATCTTGGGTTTTATAAGAAAGCCTGCTGGCCCACCAGACGTGGCTTTGACACATTTTTTGGTGAGAGTCTACAAATTTTAAGTAAATACTATTAATTATTCCTGATACTGAAACCAAAGATTCCTCAAAAGTGCCCAAGACACAAGCTCGTAAGCCTGTATCTATAAACACTGGCAGCAATCTTTAGTGTCGACTGAACGTTTTCCTGGTTAACCAAAACTTGGGAAATAACGGTTCACCGTAAATTCCCAACCTTATTCTAAAACATTGTTAATGATTGTGATTTCATCAGGGTATTACACGGGAAGCGAAGAATACTTCAGTCATTATCGGGGCTGTGGAATGCCGGGATTCAATTGTTCTGGATTTAAGAGCGGACTAGATTTCCGTGACCAAGAAGTGCCGGCCGAAAAATACTCTGGTCAGTACTCCACCTACCTGTATGCTGAGCGGACACAGCAAATTCTTGAAAGTCACGACCCCAAAAAGGTATAATAAAGAATTTATATTAAAACTGCTGGAATAAGGGGAGGGGGAGGGCAGGGCAGGGGGAAGGGGCAGGGCAGGGGGAAGGGGCGAGGTGGGAGGAGGGGTGGGGAAAGGGGAGGAGGCGGCAGGGTGGGGAGAGGAAGAGGGATCGGAGGGGGACAATGTTTTAAGAGGTGGTGTGCACCCCTCTTTTAAAGGCCCTTAATATCATTTGCAATGACCCAAAATGTGTGATGTACTCGACTACAACCCTGTTTACAGGTAATATTTTATATTTTTTGTTTGTGTGTGTGTTTAGCCATTCTTTATCTACCTGCCTTTTCAAGCGGTCCACGCGCCCCTTCAAGTTCCCGAGAAATACATTGAGCCTTACAAGAACGTGACAGATCGAAAACGACGCATTTATTCCGGCATGGTGGCATGCATGGACGAAGCCGTTGGCAACATCACACAGACAGTGACAAAACTAGGATTATGGAACAACACTGTGCTAATCTTTTCTACAGGTAAGATTTTGGCATTGAATTCAAATTCTCCATACATTTACTGTTGGGTCTTTCTATAAATTATGGGGTCCAAAAGTGTGACATTTAGTGTTATTTTTCGTACAAAAATCTTTAAAATGGCTTTTAAAACCATTTTTTATGAATTGTACTTTATGTACTCACTCTTTGAGATGGAAAGTATTTAAATAATGTGTCCTGAATTTACAAAAACGAGATGTAAAATGTAACGGGGGACACCAAAATTGGACCCCTAGTTTATAGAAAGATCTTGTTCATACTCAGTTATTCGATCGGTTTCAATGTGACCTGCCATGCTATGGTTTTACTATTTTCCTTAAAGATAATGGTGGCCAGATTCACAGAGGTGGCAATAACTGGCCTCTCCGTGGCTGGAAAGCGTCGCTGTGGGAGGGCGGTATGCATGGTGTGGGATTCGTTCACAGTCCCTTGCTGTCCAAAAGTGTACAGGGCACCATCAGCAAAGAAATGGTACACGTCAGTGATTGGTTTCCGACACTGGTTGAAGGCATCGCGGGCGGGAGTACAAGTGGAATGAACCTAGACGGTTTCAATGTTTGGCAAACAATCAGGTGAATTTTTCTTGTAGCTTGTAAATGGTTCCGTCCAAAGTTGTCAACTTTGGTAGGGGGAGGGGGATTGAGGGCTGTATATGTAGGACTTTACATGCACTGTAAAATCTTAACATTTCGTGGTAATATTTTCGGGGGGAGGGAGGTGGGTCTTGAAAAATACTACTCTCTATAGAACTGTGAAAATGTTGAAAACTTTAGACAGCCCCTTAGGGTGGATTTTTTTCTCTACCCATGAAGTGTCAACATTTTACAGTGCATGTAAAGTCGTACACTGCCCTTGACCGCCCTCCCCCCTTCCTACGCTTTGTAGAACCGTAATAATGTTGACAACTTTAGACGGCCCCTTATTCAGGCCATGCACATCATTTTTAGAAGAAATTGAATTGTGAATTTTTGAAGATCTTGAAATGTCTTAATTTTTTTCTCTTTTTAAAACAGTGAAGGAAAATCATCACCTCGCAAGGAAATCCTTCACAATATTGACCCATTAATGTTGAGCAGATATAATGTGACTAGCGGGCACCAGTCTAAAGTTGATTACATTAATAGCCTACACAGTCGCTATGGCAACAAGTCTGGTTCCTTTAACACCACCATAAGAGCTGCCATACGTCGTGGAGACTGGAAACTTGTGACTGGAGACCCAGGTAATTAGGCAGAATATAGATTCAGTAAGATTTCATTGTAAAAGGAGCGTGTCCTCGGATCACATTTTTAAGGTCACCATTTTCATGATTTCATAAAATTTTTGCATACAGGAAACGGCAGTTGGGTACCACCGCCGGATTCGGGGATTACCCCCTTCCACCCAAATGAACTGCCCGGCAAACACCTCTGGCTGTTCAATATCCGGGAGGACCCTAATGAATACATAGACCTGTCAGACAGGGAACCAGATGTTGCGAAGGAGCTGCTTGACAGACTTCAGTACTACTACAATAGTCTGGTGCCCCCGTTTTACCCCCCTGGCGATCCAAGAGCCAACCCTGCTCTTCATGGCGGTTTATGGACCAACTGGGAATAGTCCACTTCAGGCGAGGGGAGAAACTTAATTTCGCTGGTGAAAGTTGTAAGTCCTTGTTTTTATTGGTGTGTTCTTTGTTGGGGCAAATTTTTTCGTTGAGTTTGTTTCTTTTTTTAACTTTGAAATCCAGACCCTTTTTAGGAACCTGCCAAAGTTGTCAACATTTTCACAGCTCTACAGAGCGTAGTATTTTTCAAGACGCTCCATCCCTCCCCCCGAAACACTACTTATCAACTTTTTTCTGTCAGTACCATGAAGTGTCAACATTTTACAGTGCATGTAAAGTCCTACGCGGCCCTCGACTCCCCTCCCTCTTCCTGCGCTTTCTAGAAGCATAAAAATGTTTACAACTTTCGACAGCTCCTTACTATTGTAAAATTGTAAAAATCTACGTGTGCGTCTACAGTAAACTCCCATTACAGCGCTCTCCAAGGGACCGAACTATACATGCGAGCATTGTATCCAGCGCTGCTTATATCCAGATAGTGCAGTAACTAATGTATGTATCTATCAACCGAGTAACGGCCGATTTTTTGAAAAAGGAAATCGGGCTCTTTCCATCGTGCAAATAATTTTTTTTGTATCACTGTTAATTGTTCTTTTATTTGATGATTTAGTTTTGTTAATTGTTTTGTTTTGTTAATTGTTTTGTTTTGTTAATTGTTTTGTTAGCCACTAACTGTTCACTATGTAGAATGACAATAATTGGCCAATGGAAGAGCACCGACATATTTGGATATCTCGGTTAACAGTGTTAACAGAAAGTGTATATCTTGAAAGGGGTATAGCGGGCCCAACTCAGAAGGGAATGAGGCCATTGGACTTGGTTTATCCCACCGATATCTTTTCACTTTTGTAGTAAAAATAACAATGTATTTAGCTTTTCTATTGCAGCTCAAGTACTAGATTACAGTATAATGCATATTTTTTCTAAATAAAAGTCTTATAAATACAGCATTTCAAAATAGATCATTCATCTTTATTTGGCAAGCAAAATTATTAAAAAGCAGAAAGCATTTGGCAGATTGTAGTTAGCAGAGCTTAAGTAGCCCGTTGCTGGCCAAGTGAGAAATTAACCGTATCTGAAATATTTAACTGTAGTGAAGTCACAAACACATGTCTCTGCAAAAAAAGGCCAATAATTCGCGCAGTATAAGTCGAGATTTTGCGACCGTAAGAGAAATATGCGGCAGATACATGCTCATTAAAATATCCTGGCCCAGATATTGCCTGAAATGTCAGTGTTTGTGTATTTTAATGAGTGTGGATCTGGCGCAGATTTCTACTTTGGGGCCGTCCATAAAGTATGTATGCACGGAGGGGGGTTGGAGCCAATGTGTACACCCAACGTTAAAGCATATGGGTGATGTCACGAAATATGTGTACGGGGGGAGAGGGGAGTCTAAAAAGTCGACATTTCGTGCGTACGTACTTTATGGACCTAGCCTGGTTGCGTGAAGTACGAGCCTTTGTTGCAGACTGGGTCACATTTGTGTGTGTCAACGTTGATGGGGAATTCTAATACATGTTGACAAAAATGTGCATGTCTGTACAAAAGATTACATACATGATAAAAAGTACAATTTGTTTTATTTAAGAATATTTGGAAATTATGTCTGTATTCTCCTTCTTATCCACTCAATAAACCCTTTGCAACCCTTCAATAAACCCTTTGCACGGGCGGCCATGACAGGGGGCAGTCACATTGTCACCGTGCGTCATGCACGAGTAGGCACTTTGTGGATCTATTGTCACATCATTTAAATCTGTATCTGTATTAGCTACTCAGTGCACAACCGCTGGGCTATCTCGTGCAAATATAAAAACCTGCACCCTGTCATGGCTGGTGGTGCAAAGTGTCTATAGAGCTAACATGTGCTATATACATGTACGTATTTTGGGCACCAGCATAACCACTTATTTACTCTTTGGTTTACACGTGGAATTATTTCTTCTGACGCCAATAATCTGCCTAATGTTCTACATCTATATTAAAGCTACTGTCTACTGGCAACTAATTTGCTGTATATCCAAGTGCCCCATTTTAGGAAAATCAATCTACGTCATGCGTACCTTTATATGTTGTTTGTTCCCCCAAAATGGCAGGTTAGGAAATTGGTCACAGTTTGGAAGGACAAACTGTATATCATGGAGTGCGGACTGTGCCCTCAGATTTGCAGCTTGAAAATCTTCCTACGTGTAGCATAACCAGTTGTCCAAATTGTGAGCTCCATTTCTTGATGCTATCTCGCTCTCCCAGTCCCACTACCAACTATTTACTGTTATAATTTGACATTCATACCTTAGACAGTTTACGCATCCCTATTGGCTGAGAGCACATCACGTGGCCAGTATTAAACGGACGATAAAGGCCTGCTCAGTCTTAAACACTTTTGTGCCTAGCTCGCGCCTGCGCCCTGGTCTGCGCGTATGAAAAACGTACACACATACTGCACGCTCTCAAAAAACAATGTGCACTGTGACAAGTATCCGGTCATTGTGCGTGCTCGTAAAACACGCTTGCATTACACGTAACGTGTGCGTTTGAACAAAAACAACTCGACGCACAGCTAGCTAGCAGTTCATACGAACGTGGTGTATGAAAGTGAATGGAAAACATGGCAAAACGACAAGCTAATTTTGGTGAGTTAAGTTTACCGATGTACACAAACGGGTATTTATGAATGGGATTAAATATAGGTTTGGCTGGTCATAAACAATCGATTTAAAACTGGTTAGGGTCGATCCTGGTCCTCGCCTGGCAGCTCAGGCCATTATTAATGCCCAGGACCCTAGCCGGTTTTAAATGGATTGTTTAAGACTGGCCAAACCTATTTTTAATTCCTAATTCAAACTTGAGATAAGAGAAAAATCGTAAGGGCCTTATCAAGATTCGAACCCGAGACCTCAATGGTGATAAGGAACCATACCAGATGTTGCGTTTGTTACTTTGGTCCATAAAGAAAACCTGAGGAGGTATACTAACTGTGCCTTTATAGCTCAGCTGGTAGAGCATCTGCCCGGTTAATCAGAGAGGTCTCGGGTCTCGATAAAGCCCACACGATTTTTCTCTCATCTTAAGTTTGGTTGTTTTATCTCGATGGTAATTAGGTTATTGGTACCACAGTGTTGTGGCTTGTGATGAATCTACGTACTTGTAGCATAACCAGTTGTCTTGATTTTTTCCAGCACCACCTATCTACAACTATAAACTCAAGAATCTGTCTCTCTCATTGCCTGTCTACTATTCTAGTCTACAAGCTTAACTCTTTCATAGTACCCAGTAATTATTTTGGAAATTTCTTCTGTAAGCACCTTTCTTTTTTTCAGGTCCTCCTCCGTCTCTCCAGTTGCCTTAATGATCTTGTCCGGGTGAAAATCTTGCAGCGCTTTCAGTAGCAACTTCTTACGAGTCTTCTGAATCTCCTGCTCGTATTCGTCTTCCGTCTTCTGTAGTTCCTCCAGCTCGGTCTTGGTGAATTTGCCCGGATTTCTTGGAGATGGATGGTGCTTAAGGACATGTTCCAGCAGGCTAGTGGCATTAGTGTTGGCTTTCTTCAAAGCCTCAATCTCATCCTTCATCGTCTCAAGAATCTGTTCATAAAAGATGTAATAAGACATTTGACATGGTTTTTAAGCAGTATGCAACATTTACAAACACCAAAAAAACCAGAAAGAAACCACATATTAATTAGGGTCCGTTCATTCTCCCGACACAAGCCAAATTGCATTCTCTCATCAGTTGCAGTACCCGCTGCTAATGATTGGGACTGGCTGCTCAACATCGGCCAGCTCGGTGGGGAAGTAGTGGGTTCAAGTCCCAAATGAGCACGATATGAAGTTTTTCTCTGTCTCGGTGGAAGCACTAATTATACAGTGCTAATTAAGTTACGTCTGGTAGGGCAAAAACGGACTGTAATTATAGGGGAATTATACCCAAGAGACGAGACCTTGTGCTCACTCAAATTATTTTATTGCAAAGAACAAGAAATAATACCCACTGAAAAGCAGATACGAACTTCACAAAGAATGGAAATTTTAGCGACGCGTCGCACTATGGGCGCTGCCATTTTGTCTGAATACTGGGCGAAGAATGACGTCTTTGCGTATGTGCAGTCCTATGGCAATACATGAAAAAGTTGTACGCACAAATTTCATACTTTGCCCAGTATTCCAAAAATATGGCTGCGCCATAGTGCTATTTCTTGTTGAGTTTCTAGCTGTCAGTGGGTAATATTTCCTTTGCATTAAAACATGTACGAGTTGTACTTGTTTAGCATCAAGGTCTTCTATTTATTGGCAGTGTTGTAGTCGAGTCACCAAAATCGAGTTTGAATCCGAGTCACTAGCCTTGAGTCTGAGTCCGAGTCACAAGTCACTTTACTCGAGTCCGAGTCACGAGTCACTTGTTCGCCAAATTAATGAAACTGAATCTGCTATAGTTTCGTTCACACAATGGGAAATGATGACATGCTCGTGCGGTCCTTGCCAGCCTGGTATGGCAGTGTATATAATCACGCATCTTAGTGTGTTTTTCCCCAAGAATCCTGCATTAAGCGCACAAATATGTATATTTTTTTCTTTTTTGAAATGTGAGTCACGAGTCACCATGTTCGAGTCCGAGTCATCATGGTCGAATCATTTTCCAATGTGACTCGAGTCGAGTCCGAGTCACGAAAAATGTGACTCGAGTTGGACTCGAGTCCGAGTCCTGCACTCGAGTACTACAACACTAACCTCCTGTCTTATCTTTTGCTGCGCTACTTCATCTCTTTGACGTTCCTCATCCTGTATTTTCTTGAAGCCGGTCACACACTGCTTATACCATTTGTAGCTGGTAAACACCCTGGGCTTGGCGGCTTCTGCCAGTTCCAGGCATTGCTTGTAGTACAGCTTCGTCTTTGTCTTGGACAGAAGGATCTTCTCATTCATCAACCCAAGGTAGCTCATTGCAGCCGCCTCCTGCTCCAAGTCTAATTCACAGGCCTGGATATCAAGACAATCAAATCTCCAAAATAACTAATGTTATGCAGTCAAACGTCCTATTAAGGCCACCTTGATTTAAAGGTCACCTGTCTTTGGTCCCAAATGCCATATGTATAATGCTAATGCTACCTTAATAAAGAGGCCACCTGTCTTTGGTCCCAAATGCCATATGTATAATGCTAATGCAACATTTTGTTATGCCATCGATATATGTGCGAGGGTGGCCACTATAAACAAGTTTCAATGTACAACATTCTGCTGATAACTAAGGACATTTTAGGTACCAATTTTAATTCCAATGGTCTTCATTTTCATTCCTGATAATACAATTAAGGCTCCTGTTTTATAACAAGGTAACCTACCAAGGGCCTCTTAAAAAGAACAGTAGACTGTATTTCGAATCAAAATGTGTTCCCTTGGGACTGATACGTTTGCCACCACCAGGCATCACAAAGTCTCCCATTTCCGAGTAGAGGTTTCTATGTTTTTTAGTAATGTTTATTTGGACAGATTTTGTACATAAATCATTATTAGGGCCCCTAAAGGTAATATATATGTAATTATAAAGGACTTACCTTAAGACCCGCTTGCTTGAACCAGTCGACGGCATTCCAGACCATGTCCATATGGAGAAATTCCTGCTTTTCAAGAATCTCCTCAAGCATCGCCTCTCCAATCTTTCGAGCTTGGATGGACTCAGCACTGCATATCTGGTAATAGGCATCTTGTTGCAGAATCTCAAGATCACCCTGTAGTTCCTTGTGAGGAGCAGAGTCAGGGCAGCTCAGGCTGCATTCTCTGAGAATCCGGAGTGCTTCTTCGATGGGTTTGTTCATGTCATGAAGGCATCCCAGGCATCTCTTGTAGTCGCCCGCCTCTAGGAGACGAACCGACTCCTTGAACAGCTCATCGGCCACATGGAACCTTGCGAGAGCTGATGTCGTCACACTCTGCGATAGCAACTGCGCTACCTTACACAACTCGATAATTTTGGAGTCGTGATCATTGAAGCTTGTGGTAATGTCCATGATCTCTTTCAAAGATGCCTCCATCTCCCCTTCCAGATTCATTCTCCATTCTTCTTCCATAACTGTGGCTCCTCGATGTAAGGCCTCATTCATCAACTTCAAGGATTCTCTGAATGCAGCGAGCGTCTTAAGGAATCCCTTCTTCGCATTCCTTTCCTCTTCTAGGTATACTTCGGCCATCCTCTTCGTGGTCTTACCAAGGTTCTTTGTTGCAGAACACCGATCCCTAGGGTTCACGGCTGCATCAACTGCCTGCTGGTAGAGCTTCGCTGCATCTTGCAGCCTGGAGAGCCGTAGGGCTGGAGCAAGGCCTTCCTCTAGAGCCTTCCAATATCGTCTGTTGCCTGACTGGCGCAAGTCCACCGATGCCATCTCTGAAGATGTAAGTTAAAAATGCCTAATAATTATACCATTTGCAAGATGAAACTTGTTTACGGATTCCTGAAATAGCATACCATATTTCTAAAAAAGAATGTTGGTAAACTAGCCTGCTTAATTACCGTAGGTACGTATAATTATCACGTACTACGTACGTATTAAAAAACAAAAGAGCACAATAATACTTATAGTTATATGTCCCCTCTGGGTCTTCGTAAAAACCTGAACCTTTCGGATATTAAATGACAATTGGCATTCTGATCATAGGGCTGGTTGCTAATGCTATGCCATGCATGCCTATATGCTGCAGATGGCCCATGTGTAGTGTGTATTTGAACATCTTTCTTTTTATGAAAATTTAAATGACACTTGCTCTCACCTTAAAGTAGGCCTACTGCCGAGGCGCTAGGGCGGGATTAAGCAAAATGAGTCTCGGCCCAGGAATATCAGAGATCCGCAAATGGCAAAATTGTTGGTCGTTGTCGGTGCTCTAAAACAGTTCGTGAACACTAGCATCAAGCTGCGTATGCGATTGTGTACGTAATTGCAAAATTGTACATGTGCAATACACTTTGAAACCCGCTGAATGGACGTACCTAGTTTTCTATGCATTGCACAAATGGGGATTTCCCTTCAGTTTGTATGCCGTAAATAGGGTATGTATACTCATGGAGGATCTAGGAAGGAAAGACGTCTTTCCTTCCTCCATGGTATACTGTACACAGCCAAATGTGACGTGTGCCATGGTAATTGGCTCTAAACATGATGTATTGCAAAAGCACAGGGGACACGGTTTAGCGATTTTTAGTGTAGAGCCATTGCCTATATACATGTAGCAACAAACAGTTGACGTTTTCACTTCGGCAGCCCATGTATCACGATTTGTTTGGGGTCTTGAGGGGGTGTTGAGGGGGGGGGGGTGTTGAGGGGGGGGGGGGGGGGGGGGTGGGGAGGGGAATGGGGGGTGCGGGGCTTTTTATTCCCCAGAGCTGCAATGTGCGAAGGTTGTTGGATCGCTATAGGCCTACTATCCACATGGCAGTTCTGTCTTTTGTGCAGGAGTATTTGCGAAAAGGTGTATAGCCGGGAGTCTGAGCCAGAGTGAGCCTGAGCCCAAGTCGAGATTAGGAAAAGGGCCATATAGTGTTGAGGTTACCTTAATAGAGGCCATGGCCACCCATCTTTTGTCTCAAATGCCAGTGTATATAATGCTAATGCAACCTTGGTAAAGTAGCCACCTGTTTATGTGGCAATTTTTTTACGGTAGGCCTAACTATATGTAGTCTGAGCTGCGAGTTTGCAACGTTTGGCAACAACTGGTACCCTGATGACCATAGACGACCTCAGAAAAGCACTTGTAACCAGTGGCGCTATGGCGAACGCTCTTGCAACGTTCGCGTATTAAAGGCACAGGCTTGTCAGCATTGTGCGCGCCAATTTCATGCAAAGGCATGGAGCTGCGTATTTTGTGGCACAAATTTGGCGCGCGCGCATTGCTGACGAGCCTACGTGTTTTATCTGGGGTCACTTTTATAAACTTCGTTCCATCTTTCAAATTGCCAAAAACATCTAAGGTTTCCCGTGCATGGTTGTACAATGTAGAACTTAGGCCTACGTGACAACACATACATCGTACTAATAACTATCGCATATATCGCACTATAGGCCTATATTAAGTTAATTTTGGTGCAAGTCGCAAACTGCAAAGCTGCCCAATTTCGCCTGCAGTGCTGAGGATAAAATTAAGAAGCAAGTGCTCTATACACAAAATCCAGGGCAATAAAACATTCATAACAGCTTCACCCCATTTATAAATCCGTAATTTGATTTTGATGAAAAGATGAATGCGATTAGGTTCACGGCTCCAATTTTGAATGAAAATTGCTCCAATTTTGAGTGAAAATTTGTGTTGACCTTCCAGGCATACGTGCATGGACCGTACTTCGTTTTCGGTGTTTGTGCGAGAGCTTTCGATAAATAGGAATTTCCCATTTTGACGTATATAGTGGAATCAAAATTCGAGATATGCCTTCAGGAGCGGATCCAGAGGGGAGGTTTTGGGGGTCAAAACCCCCCCTGCTCCGACACCAAAAAATATAATGTAATGCATTTTTTGCGTGTCCGCCTGTCCGAAACAAGCTGACATAAAAATCTGACGGGCAAAACCCCTCCCTGGTGGCAAAACCCCCTCCTGGAAAAATTCCTGGACCCGCCCCTGGCCTTTACAGATTTTGAGCAGAGGGGAAATATAGTATGATTGTGGGTGTAGAATCGACATGATTTTTCTAGAAGTTGGAATTTATTAGACCTTTTCCTTGCTATATTTGATTGGTTTATATACATGTATATTGATGCTACGTCTGTGGCCAACTTTGGTGAAATGTAAAAACTATACCGTTCTTTTGTTCTTGATTCCTAGACACGTGCCCTATCGCAGCCAATTTAGGCTTCTAAATTAAATTATACGCAGGAATCGAGCTCGCACTGCACCCCGTAATTCCATTTTCTGGTAGTATGATATAGGGTTATATCGAAGGTGTGTATAAAAATACACTGTGTGGATCGATAGCAGTGTCTTGATTGGAGTTTGCTATTTTGTACTGTGCCTCGGGCAAACTCCAGAGCTGTACGTGACCGTTTGTACGGCACCCGAATGATGAAAAATATACTTGCGTATAGGGATTTTGTATTGCATGTTGTTGTTGTATATATTTTATGGCATCTTCGGCAACTAAGGCCCTTTATGCCATCAACTATACGGTTTTAGCTTTAACTATACTATATTATCAACTTGAGATGACGAAGGAGTTGCAGTTTTAGAAGTGGGAGGAAAACCCCCAGAGAAATGCCCCAGGGGAAAACCCACGCGGTCAAGTAGGTACTGCAAACCCAATCCACATACACGCCCCGGATTCAAACCCGGGACGCCAGAGGTGAAAGGCGAGGAGAGAACTCGTACGCCAACCCGACCGCCCCTTGTATTGCATAAAACACGACATAGAGGTACAATGAAACCTGCTTTTAAGGCCACCTTGATAAACAGGCCACCTGCTTATAGTGGCCACCACCTTTGGTCCCAAATGCCATGTGTATCATAATGCTTGAAACCTCTATAAAGAGGCCACGTCTTTATAGTGGCCAATTTTTTAGGGTCCCTAGGGTGGTAGACTTGAAATCAAGTCGTGTTTGGTCCGTCTGACGCCTATAATCCCCACACGCAACAGTCGTTGTTATGAATAGTACCTGTCTTCGCGCCAATATTAATGCATTCATGGCGCGTAATATATAATCACGCAGTTGCCATAGAACAAGTCAGAGGAGTAACATGAATATTAATGTCGTCGTGCGTTTCGACCAATCGGCTCTCTACGTCAAACTCCATAGACCGTGTACAAAACGGAAACAGGTTGGCGTAGGGGTTCTTTCCTCGCCTTTCACCTCTGGGGTCCCGGGTTCGAATCCGGGGCGTGTATGTGGATTGGGTTTGCAGTCCCTACTTGACCGCGTGGGTTTTCCCCTGGGGAATTTCTCTGGGGGTTTTCCTCCCACTTCTAAAACTGCAACTCCTTCTTCGTCATCTCAAGTTGATAATATAGTATAGTTAAAGCTAAAACCGTATAGTTGATGGCATAAAGGGCCTTGGTTGCCGAAGATGCCATAAAATATACAACAACAACAACAAGTCTGTAACTTGAGGTCGATTAGACTTGTTCCCAGTCCATTCGCGACTACGCTGCTGCGGTTTACGAACCAACCGGTCTAGTTACAGACTTGACATCAAGTCTACTAGGGTGGCCACTGTAGACAAGTTTCACTGTATTTCAAAATTGTCGTCGAAAACGAGGGTCTCGGTGTTTTCTTTTGTAATAAAAATTGCAAATGAAAAGATGCGTGACGTAATGCAATGGCTCATGATGGGAAACGGGGCTGCCGGTGCTCATTTGAAGTGTTGTCAGTACCGCTGGTTTTCCACGTCTGTAACAAACTACATGTATAGACCGTATCGAATAGCCACCATTTCGTGTGGCAGTTTCTTTGTTCCTTGATGAGGACATGCATTGTTGCACATATTGTGCTTCCATTGTTGAACGGTTAAAGTAACAAAAGGTGCCCCACGAAATGGCGGATATTCGATACGGTCTATATTATAGGGGCCTACTCGTCTGTGTTATGGGTGAGAATTGGTCAGTCGATTAGCACAATAAGCAGCCTGTTTTGATATGGTGTGATACATTATGTGTCATATTTTTGTCATTAACATTCTGAAAATTTCGCGTTCTTAATCCGTATATATTTTTAAGGGACGTATATATCGTCAAAAAACCACCGATGTTTTGTAAACTAATATATCCGGTTCTATAAAGCGCGCCGGGTGTAGTAATCACACCAACCTTTTTCCACATCCAAATTAATATTGGAGATTGCAAATTTCCTGTTTTCTTTCAAGGGATAGTATTTTGGGGAGGTATTTTATATGATTGTTTGGTTAGAACAAAATCTGGAAAAATTTGAATACGCTCCTTTAAGGGAACTTGGAGCCCACGCTTTGTTTAAAGGCAGTAGGCCCTATACATGATTGGTATCTCAGATTTACGCCTAACTTACACAATATAAACATGATGACCGTAGAAAACTTCCCCTGAAATGGTTTTGTCTAAAGTGCTATAGTCTTTGAGAAATGAGTAAAACAATTAGTTTTCGTCTCATGAGACGAACATTCAATTCGCACCAAAATCATTTCGCCCAAGTGCCATTTCGCCCCAAACCACTTCGCCCGAGTGCCATTTCGCCCCAAATCACTTCGTCTAAACACTACATCGCCCAAATTCCACTTCGCCCCAAAACCACTTCGTGCACAGGCCGTGGTTCAGGGCGAAATGGTTCAGGGCGAAGTGGTTTTGGGGCGAAATGACTGCAAACCCTTTTTTGACTTTTTTTCAAAAGTTAGACGAAGTACGGAGATGGTTTTTGCTCAGGTTGGTTTTAATCATGCATATCTTCAATCACAGGGGGATACAACTATTTGTAACAGTTTACCAATCATGTATACTATCTTTAAACTTGCATAATATAGCTTTGAAGAATGTGGATTTTGACAATCGATTTTCTGAGTATACTTGTCTGCCAACTGCAACATCTTTAACAAAATATCCAGGGCAAAAAGAAAAACCTCCCAATGTGTGTTTAAAGTCACAAGAGACTAAACTGTTAATATTTCTTTAAATTATTGACAGTAAACGATATAGGCCTACTTCAAAAGGATTTTCCGCGTCGTTGACTGCAGTATTTTCCAGTGACCGTAGCCCGGAAATATGCGAACAACGCCCAAAGCACGCAACGCGCTATAAGTAAGTACGCATGCAGCATTTTTGTGATATGTCACTTGCCGTGTTGGTAGTTCTGAACGTTGATTGGTTGCGTGAGTTTCGTGTAACTAAAAACGTATCGTGCGTATTTCTAGGGTCGTGTTTGTTTCGGACGGATCCAGATTCAGATGGGCGCATTACCAAGGTGAACTCGTTCACTTCGCTTAATCCTAATCGAGATCTGTGATCTGTGGAATCCTTCTCGAGAAGGGGTTCATCGCTAGATCCAAAATGGCGACGTAAACATCGTGGAGATTTTGTGTGAGTAAAACCGTGTCGTTTCAGTTTTCAGAGGCAACACACGATACAAACAAATTATGGAATGCTTGTTTATTTACGACGAATGTCGTGGGAGAAATTTGGAACAGAAATTTGACAAATTTGGTAAATAAATTGCAATTCACGTGATTTGAGATCCGAGTTGAGAGCGGTTTCGTTTGTTTCTGCGCGGTAAAACAGATCGCGATCTGGATTCAGATCTGTCATGAAACAAACACGCCCTAAAGTACAAGGACAGTTCTAATTCTATAATCGTGTCCCCGCAATCAGTCATATAGAGTGTAAACTGTTTATTGGAAAGGTGCCATACTGTTTATGCGAACCAATCCTCGTCATGACAACGAAATTTGGAACGCATGCGTATAGCTACACTCTAAAAACAGATTGGTTGAATTAACCAATATATTGGTCAAATTCAACCAATGTGGTTGGTAGATATGTGTCCAACCAATCTATTGGTTAAAATAACCAATCTGATATGGTTTACTTTTTCAACCAACCATATTGGTTAGAATACTAACCAACATGTCTTGGTTGTTTAGTTGACCAATCCATATTGGTTACGATATTAACCAACATCCCTTGGTTGTTTAGTTGACCAATCCATATTGGTTACGATATTAACCAACATCCCTTGGTTGTATATTTAACCAATCCATATTGGTTAGAATACTAACCAACAAGTCTTGGTTGTTTAGTTGACCAATCCATATTGGTTGGAATATTAACCAACATCCCTTGGTTGTATATTTAACCAATCCATATTGGTTAGAATACTAACCAACAAGTCTTGGTTGTTTAGTTGACCAATCCATATTGGTTGAAATATTAACCAACATGTCTTGGTTGTTTATTTAACCAATCCATATTGGTTAGAATATTAACCAACATGTCTTGGTTGTTTATTTAACCAATCCATATTGGTTAGAATACTAACCAACATGTCTTGGTTGTTTAGTTGACCAATCCATATTGGTTGGAATATTAACCAACATGTCTTGGTTGTTTATTTAACCAATCCATATCGGTTAAAATATTAACCAACATATCTTGGTTGTTTATTTAACCAATCTAGATCGGTTAACGTTTTAACCAATCCATAACCAATCTTGATTGGTTAAATTCCCAGCCAATACATATTGGTTAGAATACTAACCATTTCATATTGGTCAAGACAACCAATATATTTGTTAAAGATAACCAAATATATTGCTTCAAAAGACCAAAAAATGGTCAACATTAACCAATTATAATGGCTGGAATGACCAATATTATTGGTTAAAGTTGCCAGGCAAGTGGTTTGGTTTAATTTGTTTACAGAACAACATGATTTAATATAGACCAACATAATTGCTGGGGTTCATCCTGTACATGTTTTATTTTAAAGAATGTCGCTGCATATACATTTAAAATGGACACCGAACATGGATTCACATACTATACAGTACAGCTGCAGAGTTGAAAAGATGATTATTATTTATCTCTGTACTGCATGCATGGAGTGGACATTTAATTTAATATTACAATTTTTAAAAAGACGCAAGCGTCTGGAGCGTCACTGCTGTTACATGCATATTTGATTGGTGCTAGCTGTGTTTGTAAACAAACGTTATTGCGTCACTTTGTTTTTTTATATTAATTTGTTGTATCCTGATTACGTTATTGTTCCTTAAGAAATAGTAATAGGCAAACATGATGATGGCTTTTCTTGCCTTCACAAGATAATTCACTTTATAGATAACCTGACTGTTTAATACAAACAAACAATTCCTTGGCATCCAGCATTGTGTTTCCTAAGAATGAGGACCTGTAGCTGCCTAGTCACTTCCCGATTTCTGCATTCCTCGTCCCTCACCTGGCATATAGCCAGCAAAGTCGGCTCCACGCTGAAAAGCAAGGTTCATATATGTTAGCAAATTTGAAACTCGGAATTGTTAAACTGTTGACATAGGTGTAAGTTTTCAGTCAGCAGGCTCACACAATGTAAAATATCACAAACTTGCAAAGCATATATTAACTGCTATAATTGGGTCCTATTTTCCTTACATCTGGACTATCAGATACCAGTATCCTACCGCAAGTTTTCCATGCAGATTGATGTGTGTGACTGCCAACCCTGTCTATGCTAACTGGCGGCATTTAACATGTCGCATACACTTTGTTTCCAAAACCTCAAAAACCAAAGTATCTTCAATGGTACCAATTACCTTCAGTGCAATGAAGGCTCTCCGTTTTTCCACTATGCTTGGCTAGCTTCCACCTTTTTTCCTTCAAGGTAGACTCTGTTCTTTGTGTTACACATGTAGTATAATGTCCTCTGCAAAGAAGCAATCAAGGAATAATAAATAGGAGTGCATTAATAACATATCACTAGATATTGGTCACACCAAAATAAATGGCGAATTTCCTTAAAGCAATGTCTGGCAAGTGCACTGCTGTAGTACCTCTCGAGAGACCCCTCTCCTGAGAAGTTCCAGTCTAATATAAAACATACAACCTGGGCTTCTAAATCAGTCTTTTCTGTGTAATGTCAACTCTGACCAATTCTTATGAATCCACTGGCGCTAGGATGGTCACCTACCGAAGGTGCACGGTGAATGTCAACATTATTTTTAAAAATCGAACCACCTCTGTCATGTTTAAAAAAATACTGTGCAAAAAAAGTAAGCTTAATAAAGAGAGCAAAACTAACCTGGGAATAGGGAGTAGTCGGCATCCATATCCTCTTCTGCATCATCATTCTGTTCCATGTTGTTTATTCAAATCTGCTACAAGACGCACAGCTGTGTCATTACAGCAGTCTAGCTCATGGAAGTCCATTATCTGCTACATGTACCTCGAGTGTCAGCCTGTTCCCCGAAAAGAGATCGAAGTCCACGTCAATCTGAGATACGCAATAATTATGAAATGAACAACAACAACAAAAACACGTTAAAATATGCAGGGAAGATTGCTTCACAGGCATATAGTGTAAACTGTCTCATGACATTACTGTGGAAGTTGATACACAAATACTGCAGTTTGCACTGCTATAAAATTCAAGGCTAACCAGGACCCCATGCCAAGAACTGGTCATGAGCCTCCACACAGCATGCACACGGTGGCCGTCCTTGGAGGATTGGACTGACCATTGTACATATACCCATGCATATACCATGGATGAATATACAAAGTGCGTACTGTATGGACGTCCCATATTATAATGCATTTACATGCATGTACTTTGTAAATGCCATGCAACTTTGAAAAAGTCAGAACTGTCCTCAAAGTAAAAACTCACTAAATTACAACTTAACATCGCTTATCTTTCTCAAATATTCATTTATGTGGGATGAATATACCAAAAGCTTCTCCCATTATTCTATCGGTTTCGTTCTCTCATTTCAAAACCTCTACAAAACGGTGAATTTTAGACCACACTATCGGAAGATACACAGATAATTTATACAATAACTACTTTTGTCCAAGTTGATACAAAATAAAATGTAAACATATATCCTACCTGAAAAGCGGGTGAAAAGCAGAGGAAACTGACAACGGATGCAAGAAAGCAGCGGATTGTAGAGGATCGAAAGTAACAGTTTGACTAGTGTTTGACCGTTTGAAACTACTGCATGCAGTAAAAATGCTGACCACAGCATGAAGCGCTCCTCGTGGCTCATGGTAATTCCACTTTCATACAGGGTCATTCCAAATGCATTAAGAAATGAGTAAATAAAGGCTATAATGCTTAAAATCTTTGACAAAATAATAGGACTGAAATTTCAATAATTTCAATTCCTTGATATTGCATGACAAAGTTTGAATATACAATTATGTTCTACTTCTCTTTGGAATGGATCATCTTGCACCAGTGACCTCCCCCAAAATAGTGGAATCGGTCCTACTGTAGGCAACCAACAAGGATTGGTTGATAGTTGAACCAATATGTGATTGGTTACCGGACAATCAGCCTAACAGAGCTCTGCACCAATTAGGTATTGGTTGAAACCAATTGAAGATTGGCTCATGTGTGAACCAATTACCAGTATAACGATGGTTAATATCTGAACCAATGTGATTGTGCCACAATTCTAATGTCAACCATTGGAGATTGGTTAATTGCTGAAAGGCTGCTTGATATCTGATAATGAATCTAGCCTAGTTGGTCACAAATTGTGAATAATGTGACTGGTTGTTTTACAACCAATCACAAAAGTTTAAATCAATGGTTAATGACTAAAACAATGATTGACTGCCGGATAACCAACATTAATTGGTCACCGTCATTTCGCCTATGTATTAAACAAATTGCTCATCATTGCTCAACAACCAATATATTGGTCACTAATATATTGGTTAAAGGATTGATTTATCGCTCAACCAATTTGATTGGTTGCTGGACAGCCAACATATTGGTCGTATTGACCTATGTATTGGTTAAAGGATTGGTTTATTGCCCAACCAATGTGATTGGTTGCTGGACAACCAACATATTGGTCACTATTGACCAATGTATTGGTTAAAGGATTGGTTTATTACTCAACCAATTTGACTGGTTGCTGGACAACCAACATATTGGTCGTTATTGACCAATGTATTGGTTAAAGGATTGGTTTATTACTCAACCAATGTGATTGGTTGTTGGACAACCAACATATTGGTCACAATTGACCAATGTATTGGTTAAAGGATTGGTTTATTGCTCAACCAATGTGATTGGTTGCTGGACAACCAACATATTGGTCAGAATTGACCAATGTATTGTTAAAGGATTGGTTTATTACTCAACCAATGTCATTGGTTGCTAAACAACCAACGTATTGGTCACTAGTTAACCAATATATTGGTTGGAAACAACCAATATGGGGTCAACCAATTAGATTGGTAGTTTTTTTAACCAATCTGTTTTTAGAGTGTAGCAACTTTTCAGATAACCTCGGCGCTTGACCAAATGGCCAAATATAGATGCGCCACTGCATATATGCACGTACGTGGGTTGACAAGGGGGTGTTTAGATGCACCATAGAGGAAATCTTGGAAACAAAAATCCACAAGACTTTCGTGGCAAGATCATAACTCTTTGCCGTTACCAAAATTCGAACCTGGGTTCTGGGACCTCCTAAAGATATGACCAATGCTCAAGCCATTTCACGTTTGTGTTTTACGTGTGTGTGCACAGCTGATTTTGGCGGTAATATCAATCGCTTGGTGTCTTTGCCATTATAGAGCTGTATGAATTGGCTCTGCATGCGCAAAATTACATAATTCATCTCTGGTATTTCGACAGGATTATATGCGGTAAGTAGACTGTTTTGTCATTTCGAATCTCTGAAATTAAAGATGGTTTCTTTAAAGGAGCATGACCAGAGTTTCTGGAAAATAGTTTTCGATGTAACTTACCAATATTATCAAGTAACTCCCATACACACCTCCCATGTCCCAAAAACCCGAAAACATTCGCGATTTCCAGTAAAAAATTGAACAAGACTATCGAGTCGGCTTTTAGTGGATAAACGTTGATACTGGAAAATTAGTTTACAAATAATCGGTGGATTTTCGACGATATCCTCGGAAATATGCGGCCTAGAAGCGCGGGAGTTTCAGTTTCGTAATCAGAAAAATATAACGGATGTTATGATATAAAAATCTCATGACCTATAAGGTAAGTCCCGGGGAGTTATGGGTAAAAAAAAGTGATCTGGTCACACTCCTTTAAGGTAAAATTAGACTTGTGCGTGTTTCACGTGAAGAGGGTCTGGTGCAGTGACATACTTCCTTCCACAGATAACCAGACTAAATTGTTGTTACTATATATGTAATGTGACCAGGTCAACGTGGCAGGTGTGAAGTACAGAATCAATACCGCGTGCTCACCGTAGGAGAGAATGGCATAAAGCAACCAGACTGTTGGTTGTTTGGCATTGGCATTCATGCAGCACACCACTTTATGCACAGTGTGTTGACTTTTAAATCGCACTTTAATTTGAAAGTAAAAATTCGGAGCGCCATGCAGCTATGTGCAAAGGTTATACACGCAAAATGCCAATTGGCTCGTGAACGCACTAATACCAACAGCAAACTCCGTGTGGAATGTCGTGTTGATTTAATTGAAACTAATGTACCAATCGGTCATGTATTTTTTTTAAAAACTATCCAATATTAGGCAATTTTTCATCCAAATGTTTATTTACCAGTACAGAGTTGCGAGATTTGTCATTACATGCATACTGCGCATTACCGTGACAGTACAAGCAAGAAGAAACACTGTCAGTTGTCGTAATTTTTCCAAATAAGATATACATTTATGG